>JAXIVD010002757.1:42500-47500 GCA_036785275.1 Cancer borealis
TAACCGTTCAGGATAAGGAAACCAGATGAGGCTCCTCCATTGGCCCTTATTATTGAAGCAGACTGTGACAAGGCAGCAAGGCAGCAACTCAACTCATCACTGATATTCACGACCTGGATAACTGATCAACCTTCGTCACCTTGACTCAGGATCAACACACTCATTCCCGGGAAGGTTCGATAACTTCAACCAAACACTTGATGACCACTAACAAATCGTTGCCGTAAAACCACCTATTCAGTAACTTTGGATGAAATTAAGTTTATGCTTTGCATTCTGATAAATAAATAATGATAATGTTATAATCACTCTTCCCTCCCATCTGAGCCAACCTTCCTCCAAAACGTTTCCGTCTCCGGTGCTGCGTGTCATACCCGAAGGGCGCGTCCCTCGGGCCATCAGCAGGACGGAGGGTCATTGAGTGCATTACCAAGGGGAGGATACCGTTGTGTGTCCATTGTAATAATATAACTCACTCAATTAACTCCTTCACTCACACACCTCATATATACACATATATATATATATATATATATATATATATATATATATATATATATATATATATATATATATATATATATATATATATATATATATATGTATATAAGAGCATCTATGAACTCAAAAAATGGAATAATCATAACATCAATTCAGATGAAATTCAAGGTAATTCATTTCCAAAGTTTGTCCAGCAAACTTTCCATTATTTCAGTAAATATTCGGAAACTTCACAATAATAATCATGTTTCGTGGATTTCTATTCAATGCGAGTATTTCCATCACTATTTATTTCCCGCATATTTTTCCGTCACTACAATTTCAGTCATAACCTCACTTGCATTTCCATATGAATGTCAATATATTTTTTTCTTTTATACCGTATTCTCTCACAGCCTCGACATCTCTAGTATCTTTCCGTAACAACTTTCTAGATGGATGGACGCATTCATCTCTTGCATCCATTCAAAACATTCCCTCTGAGTATTCTTTCTACTTCCGTCAACATTTCCTTTCCCTTCACATCCTCCCACATTTCTTTCCTGGTCAAAGCTTCACCAGAATCTCCTTTAACTATTGTTCTGCATCTTTGTAACTTTTCAAACCTTATTTTTTACCACAGTTTTCTTTTCTTTATAAATTTCCGTAACATATCTAGTTAGTCCTTGATATCCTGCAAAAAAAATCCTAATTCTACCTCCCTCTCTTGTCACAATAATAGTCTTTCCTCTATCCTTAATAAACGTCAAGCATTTTCCTGGCGAGTCTTCTCCAATGTTTCCTTCAGCCTTCCTTCCTGGTTCTCCTTTTATCGCCTGTGACATTAGTGCCTCCTGGGGCAGAATTTCATTAAATGCTTCTTGGCACTTGGTCGATCTCATCCACCTCGCATCCATTTTCAGGTCATTTTACCACATCATGTTTCTTTCTTTTTCCTCCACACTTTTTCCTGTCCAGCGATAGTCATCTGAACGTTATCATCCTGCTTAGTTTCCTCTTCCTTTTATACTCCTCTCGTTCCTATTATATTTTTTCTCTCTCTCAATTTATTGTCTAGTTTCATGTATTGCACTATTTTTTTTTTTTTTTTTTTTTTTTTTTTTTTTTTTTAACTATTTATGATTATATTGAAGTGCTTCGTCTCTTTCATTTTTCTGAATATATATATTTTTTTAAATACAAGTCAGTTTCCTCACCTTCTCCTAATGCCGTAATTCTCTCTCTCTTATGTTCTCGTGTTTTATTTTTTTGTCTTCCACTTTCCCAGACTACCTTTCCTTTCTCGCTGACTACCGCGGAAAGTCTCGCCTCATAACTCTGCCGCATTACTTCCATCTTATTCCCAGCTGCTGCAGACTTCATCTTTTTGTATCCTCCGTCTTTCTTGAGAAGGTTTTTTTTTTTTTTAAGGAAGGTAAAATATTATGCCATCAACCTCATGTGGTTCTTTACTAATAAAATTTAACCTAAAATCCATCATAACCTAATCTTAAATAACTCTTTGGAATATTTAGAATGGATTTATGTATTGAATGAGCTGAATGCTATTATGAAGACATTAAACCATTGGTGAAATACAGTTTTGGTTTAGTTAATGTCTTTTTTTTCTACTATTGTGTCCTTTTTAACATATCTGGTGCGAGTGGTGGTGGTCAAGGACACTTAATTAATTCATCAAAGGTCAAGCAAGACAACTAGCAGTGGTGGCAAGTAATTTTTTCTCTCTCTCATTATGATATTATTTAATGATAGCGGGGAGGATGAGGAGGATAAGATGATAGTAATGGTGGTGGTGGTTATACATCGTTCCTTTTTAAAACATCCTTATATAAGAAACAAATCAACTTTAACAAAAACAATCACAAATCTTAAAAAAATAAACAAAGACAAAAAAAAATCTTTCCCAGGTGTTACTCGACTACCTGTTTCCACCACAATGTCCTGCGTCTCAGTGGTGGTCTTGTTCCTTAACCAATAAAAAATTTTTCCCTTCCCACTCATGTATGTCTCCACTGTTGGGTCCATTCTAACTAAACAGTTCACGGACCTGTACAGCAGCGAAGTGTCTCCCCCTTTGGTCCCAGCGGTTCGTGTGTGTTGCAGCGTGACCATAGGCGTGAGGCGAGAGCACTGGACGATGGCTGAACAAGCAGACATAGCGAGGCGAGGCGAGGCGAGGCGAGGCGAGGCGAGGCTTATGGATGTCTGAGAGTCGCGAACGGAAAGTCTTCAAGAGCCGGACGGATATTTTTGAATGTCTTCTTACGACCAAACTGAAATAGGAATCCAGTAACTTTCTTCTGTCATTTTTTTCACCAATGGAAGCTTAAAGAATGGGTGTATTTGTTATGTTAGTTACTCGTTTAATACTGTTGGTTACGTTACAATCTTGGTAACATGTGATCAGCTTTTACTACAACCTAACAATAACACACCTCCATCACCTCGCCAGGTCGTTACTCCGGCACCAAATCACTCAATGTATTATTTCAATCATCTTTGTATTCCTTCTATTAAGTTTTGGTAATTAAGTGACACCAAGAGGGGGGTTAGGGAAGGAATAGAGTAAACAGGACAAAAAATATATATATATATATATATAAATATAAAATATAAATTAATATAACACTATTGGAATACAGGACACATTTATTTATAATGTCGCAATAAGAGAAAAGACAATTACATAAACGTTTTTACGTTATTTTCTGTAAACTTTTCGGTATATTATTTTGAGGTGCAATTCCACTCCACTTTCCACACTTTTATTTTTTTAACAATTGTACAATGTTCACTATTTTCAAACTACGTGGTGTTAGGCATTTATTGCAACATTTTCAATCATATTTCAGTAAGAGAATTATTTGTCAGAAAAATATTGCAATGTTGAAACGAAGATTTTATAGTAATTTCATGTACAAGTTCAACGACCTGGCCTGGCGAGCGAGAGTATAAGTCTTCAGAGTCCTACCAAGTGAAAGAAAACGGACATTATCTATGGATCTACATAAAAAAAAAACTAAAAAATGAGTAAGTATTTGATATCCTACCTCGAAATAAACATGTACGACTAATATATAAAGTTTAAATGAAATAAAAACGATAATTCACCGTAATGTTGCAATGATAATTTTTTGGAATGGAATGAAGTAAATTCCTCATCTTTTTGGTAAATGTCTTAGTCTTTTTATGGCGAGCTTCTCATCGTCATGCAGCCATCCAGCCATCCATCCCCTGCTGAGAGGCTAATACCAAATTACTTTTCAGGAGACTAAAAAAAAGGTTGCAGCGTCAGGAATCTCATTGCTGAAAACACAGAGTCATTAAGGTATTTGTAGAACTTTTATAAATAATTAAGTTTTTCTTTTTTTTAATGAGGCTATCATGGTAAAAAAAAATTACAATAGAAAAAAAAAAAGTAAAAGCTAGGATGGATTTTAATTAACGCGAAGTTTGTTTTTTTTGGGCAAAGAGGATATATTTTAGCAAAACTTATCACATGGTAAATAATAATAATAATAATAATAATAATAATAATAATGATAATAATAATAATAATAATAATAATAATAATAACAATAACAATAACAATAATAATAATAATAACAATAATAACAATAATAATAATAATAATAATAATAATAACAATAACTCCTTTTCTCCACAATGAAGCTGAATCAAAACTTTCCTAAAAGCAGCGCAATTAAAGCCGGTCTTGGTGAGCCTTTCTCGGACCTTGGCTCAACGACAGAGGCGGGAGAGGAGAGAGTAGAAGCAGCGTGAGGTGTCATCCAGTTGACTTGCGTTACTCCATTGTCTTTACGTATAGACACAAGACACTGGGAGGGAGAGGTAAGGGCGAGGTTAAAACAGGAGACGGATTTGCGCACTGCGGCTCTTACTCTTTTTTTTCCTACCTCTCTCTCTTATAGTCCTTTTGCTATTATTTCTTTACGTTTTCCCCTCTTCTCCTCCCTCCTCCCAACTCCTCCATTCTATCTTTTTTATCTCTCTCTCTCATCCTGTCCTTCCCTTTCCGTTTCCTTCCCCCGAGAGAGCAAGGAAAAGCAAACATAGAATTGTGTGTGGCGTCACGACCGCTGTTGACAGTTTCTTTTTCCTCTCTCTCTCTCTCTCTCTCTCTCTCTCTCTCTCTCTCTCTCTCTCTCTCTCTCTCTCTCTCTCTCTCTCTCTCTCTCTCTCTCTCTCTCTCTCTCTCTCTCTCTCTCTCTCTCTCTCTCTCTCTCTCTCTCTCTCTCTCTCTCTCTCTCTCTCTCTCTCTCTCTCTAATAAGGTTCTTTGCTCCAATTGGTGGACAAGAGGAGGAAGTGATGACAAAGGTTAAAAGATTGGGTAAGAAAGAGTGTAATAAGGAAAATGAAGAGTGCGTGATTGTGATGAAAGGAGGAGGAAGAGGAAGAGGAAGAGGAAGAGGAAGAGGAAGAGGAGGAGGATTAGGAGGAGAAAAAGAAAAGAAAGAATACGACAAAAATAATTAC
>JAXIVD010002757.1:52500-54419 GCA_036785275.1 Cancer borealis
GTCCAGACGCACCCTAATTCAAGCCACATTTCTCATCCCACTCTCTTTGGTTCCCCTCTCTTCCCTTCCCTTGCCTTCCCTTCCCTTCCCTTCCCTTCCCTCCCCTCCCCTCCCCTTCCCTTCCCTTCCCTTCCCTTGGTTCCCCTCGTGTCTGCCCCAAAAGTGAAGGGGAAAACCTGCTACTTGTACTCTCTACACGAACAACTACTTGAGTGTTCCGAAAAGAATTGAAAAACATTAGTAATCATAAGGTAACGACTGTCTAAAACAAAAGAGATATGCAACGCTTCGAATGGCCAGGTTGTTGGGTGACCTTGACTTAATAATCTTCAGACAGTCACTTGTTTTTTCCCTTATTCACTGTTATACGAGTTTGTGACTGTGATGGGAATTAGTGGTATTTCAGGTGAATGAAATAAGAATGGAAATAAAACTTATATACATTGCTTCAGTTTGTGTTCAGAAAGTGGTAAAAAGAGCAAGTTTAGACCCAATCAATGTAAAGCATACTAAGGGATGGTCCAGTTTTATCATTCATACACTTACGCTTCCCTCACTCTTACCACATTCACGTCCTGTCACTCTGCTCTGTAATATAAACTAACAGCAGTGCACCACCATCTAAGCAGAAACAGCAACAATACAGCAGTAAACAAAATCAGCAGTAATATACACCATTCGCATTTCAACTACAAATAAAACAGCAGCATCTCAGCATCACAATCAGCAATACATCAGCACAGCAAGCTACATACAGCACCAACACATACTAACATAATATACAATGTAGCGATATAATCTGTGCAGCGACCTAGATCAGACTTTCCCTTCTCTTAATTTACCTTCCCTTTTCGTCCCCTCCACTGACACTACAATATTACCAGCATGCCCAGGTTGGTAGCATCTCCTGGACCCACGGCGTATATCATTCACGCCTCCTCTCCCTCACCCTCTCTAACGGGGTCACGCATCGAGACCACTGCCTGAGCCTCCTAATATATATTCTATCTGCCATTGTCTCTTTGCTTATCTTCATTCAATATAATTATCTATACAAATCTGGTGTTATGTTGATATTTTTATCTTTTTTTTAACTTTTCTACGTATTTGTTTTTATTGAAGACAGTTAGGTAGTTTAGTAAGGTCGTCTGTCTATCTGTCTGTCTGTCTGTCTGTCTGTTTGTCTGTCTGTGTGTGTGTGTGTGTGTGTGTGTGTGTGTGTGTGTGTGTGTGTGTGTGTGTGTGTGTGTGTGTGTGTGTGTGTGTGTGTGTGTGTGTGTGTGTGTGTGTGTGTGTGTGTGTGTGTGTGTGTGTGTGTGTTTGCCAAGCTGACTAAATCTGTGTGTTTCTGGCTGACATCGCTGCGGGTCTTGAAAAATTCATTACTTTAAATATGAATCCATGTTTTCGAGGACAGCATCATCAAATATGAACCACAAACACAACACAACACACAACACACACACCTGGCTGCAACACCTTTTGTCGCGACCTTTCTAACCCCTCCTACATCCCCTACTCCCCCTCCTCCCCTCCCTCCAACACACATACACCACCAGCAACATCACGAAAACAAAAACAAAACAAACTCGCTTGGAAAAACAACAAAACTAAACGCAAAACAAAACACTGTCATACGAAGCCTTTGAATGCGATGCAAAACAAACAAACAAACAAACAGCGACGCGCATTCACCTTGCAGAGGGAGGGGAAGGGAGGGGAAGGGGAGGGGAAAGGAGGGGAAGGGAGAGGAAGAGGAAGGGGAGGGGAGGGGCTGGGGAAGAGAAGGGGAGGGGAAGGAGAGGGGAAGAGAGGGGAAGAGAGGGGAAGGGAGGGGAAGGGAGGGGAAGGGAAGGGAAAGGAGAGGAAGGGGAGGGGAGATATGAGTGTTTTATGGACAGTCTATGATGTGGTCACTT
>JAXIVD010002758.1:0-50000 GCA_036785275.1 Cancer borealis
AGAGAGAGAGAGAGAGAGAGAGAGAGAGAGAGAGAGAGAGAGAGAGGAGATTAAATAAGTGTTCGTGCTTACTAATGGCAGTTGTTCGATCGAGGCAGCTAGAACAGTAATCAATAAATGCTCTTCCATTGATTCCTCTGAATTAGATACGAAGGGAAGGGAGATGTCCGCCCTTGGGAGAGAGAGAGAGAGAGAGAGAGAGAGAGAGAGAGAGAGAGAGAGAGAGAGAGAGAGAGAGAGAGAGAGAGAGAGAGAGAGAGAGAGAGAGAGAGTTGAGTCTAGTTTAGGAAATCAATTACTGTAGACAGAGTTACAGAAAGCAAGACGTGATAGGTGTGGAAGGACTCGTTACAAGGGGGAAGAGGTCATGAACTTCCTTACCTGCTGACCATCCACCCCCCATTACCCTTCCCTTCCCTTCTCTTCCCTTCCCTTCCCTTCCCTTCCCTCCCTCTTTCTTCCTTCCTTCCTTTCTTCCTTCCTTCCCCGCCCGTTCTTCAATCTTCCTCCTCCCCTCTAGATTATCCTCGCCCCATCTCCTCTCCCCTCTTGTCCCCTCTCCCCAGCTCTTCCTCCATTCTTCGTCCCTTCCCCCCATCACCACCCCTTCTCCCTTCCTCCCCTCTCTTTCTCTCTCTTTCTCTCTCTTTCTCTCTCCTCTAACCTTGCTCTTTTTTATATTTATTTTTTTATCATCTTATTTTATTTTATTTAATCAGTGATCTCATTGTTTGTTCTGTTTATTTGTTTATTTATATATATTTCTATTTTTATTTGGGTGGATTCATTTACATCCTTCTTATTTCTTTTTTTTTACTTGCATTCTAATGTTTGTTTTTTTTCTCTTGCATTCTTTTGTTCGTTTATCTATTTATATTTGTGCATGACTTTTCCTCCTCCTCTCTTCCTCTTCTTTATCTCCTACTATCACTTCAGTTTTCTTCTCAGCATTTTTTTTTTTTTAGCTTCATTTTCTTCTTCTTTTCTCCATTATTCTCTTTCCTTTCCTCTCTCTCTCTCTCTCTCTCTCTCCCTCCCTCTCTTCTTCCCTTCCTTCTTCCTTCCCTTTTACGTTCCAGAAGAAAAATAATATTATCTTTATAGAAACTCTTAGAACAAACAAATAGAACAAAAATATGCATATTTATTACGTATGTCACAGTAGATAAATAGATAAACGGATAGATAGATAGGTAGATAGATAGATGAAAACATGTTGATTAATGTCAAATAAACTATGAACAAAATCTCTCTCTCTCTCTCTCTCTCTCTCTCTCTCTCTCTCTCTCTCTCTCTCTCTCTCTCTCTCTCTCTCTCTCTCTCTCTCTCTCTCTCTCTGCATGATACCAGTGTTTATTTTCCCTCTCATCTTCCTCGTATTTTCGTTAATTCCTTACATCAGAGAGAGAGAGAGAGAGAGAGAGAGAGAGAGAGAGATTTTGGTAATAGTTTTTCATACTTTCACCTGATTTCTTATCTTATTATATCTTCGAGAGTTACTATGCATACTATCCTCATTTATTTATATGTATCTTATCGCTGCATTTGAATATAAAGTTAGAAGAACCCCATGATACTTTAGTCCCTTGAAAAGAAAATATATTATTTTTTATTTTTTAATCAAACATACTCACTTAAGAATATAACTTCCGTCTGTGAATGAAAAAAAAAATAACAAGATGATGCAGTGTACGTAGTTAGTAAGTCCTACGTCAGAGCTATTCCTTTAGGATACACGAGGCCTCCAGTGACCGTGTTAGGTGTAGCGATAAACAACAATGTGTCTTATTATATTCACACATTTATCTATATGCCGTTGTTGTCCATAAAAATGATGATAATAATGGTGATTGTGATGATGATGACACCATCCCTCCACCACCACCACCACCACCACCACCATAACACCAGCAATAATAATAACATTACACACGTATACACAAGGTATTATTGATACGCGTAACAGGAGCATCAGGTGGTGCTTACATATACAAGAGCCTTGGGTGTGAGCGTGAGGAGGAAGGGAAAGAGGGAGGGAGGAGGAGGAGGAGGAGGAGGAAGAGGAAGAACAAACAGTATCAGTGGAGAGGAGGGAGACTGTGGAGGTAGACAGAGGTAGTTGGGAGGTGGGAGGTAAGGGTCAGGAGGAGGAGGAGGAGGAGGAGGAGGAGGAGGAGGAGGAGGAGGAGGAGGAGGAGAAGGAGGAGGAAAAAGGTAGACAAAACAAGAACGAGAAGGAGAACAGGTAAGGCAGTGAAGGGGGAGGGAGGGAGGGAGGGAAGGAGGGAGGGAGAGAGGGAGGGAGACTAGGGGTTGGGGTATGGGAGGGAGGCTCGGGGTTGGGGTATAGGAGGGAGGAGGGAGATAGGGAGGCGTCAGTAACAGTAGAGAGAAAGAGGGAGGCAGGTAGGTACGGATGGGAGGAGGGAGAGACGGGCGGAAGAGAGGGAGGGAGGGAGGGAGGTAGGGAAAGAAAAAAATAGAGAGGAATTTCCGTTCAGTGAGACTATTCAATGGTGTTGTTTTGACGGTGATCGTAGTGGTGGTGGTGGTGATGGTGGTGGTGATGGTGGTGTTGGTGGTGGTAGTGGTGGTGGTGATGGTGGTGGTGGTGATAGTGATAGTGGTATGTGTTTGTATATGTTACTACGTATATATATTTGTATATGTGGCCATGTAATATTGATAGTAATGATAATAATGATAGTAATAATAAAAATGATGATAATAACAATAATAACAATAATAATAATAATAATAATAATAATAATAATAATAATAATGATAATAAAAAACTATAATAATAATAATGATAATAATAATAATGATAAGAGTAATAATAATAATAGTAATAATAATGATAATAATAACAATAGTGATAATAACAATCGCTTATTAGTTTGCAGGAAGTTAGGATTTGCTTGAAATTAATATCAACATCATTTCAGGTATAATTTGTATGAGTGGTACTTTGGATGTATGTATGTATGTATGTAAGTGGTGGAGGTATGTATATTGATGATGATGATAGTGGTGGCAGCAGCTGGCCAGTAGTGATGGAGGTAGTGGAGAGAAATAGGAGGGGTGAATGGGTAGGGTGGAGTGATGGGGGGAGGATATACCATGTGATTTCCTTCCCCTCACCTTCCTCTCCCCTCTCTCTTCTCCCCTCTTCCCTCTCCCGTTTTCTCTCCTCCTCCTCCTCCTCCTCCTCCTCCTCCTCCTCCTCCTCCTCCTTCTCCTCCTCTTCTTCCTTCTCCTCCTCCTCTTCTCTTCTAGAAAAGAACCCAGGATGGGTTTGAACACCCATTTTGTACATGCAGTATTAGATAGATTACACGTCAATGACTGTCATGATAAGGGATTACTATCGACTAAAAATATTTTATTGTCCGAGGGAGTAGAGCAATGACCGATACACTTATTTCGTAACACTAGTAACCTCATTATTCGTGACGGAAAGAACTGAACAAGCACACTACCCAGATATGAGTACGTCCACGCATTTGCTGCAGTAGAGAGTCCTGAAAATGCCCGCATCACCTGCCTATCTGGCTGGGCTACCGCCAAGTCTGCAGGTGGTCGGTGGTTCGTCGCATGATCTCAGGACTTGTAAACAAACCTAATTTACTTTTAAGTGTGAGGAATCTGGTTTAAAAAACAATTCTTTCTCGCCAAGACTACTAAGAAAGGGCGCATGGCTATCATTCATTGGTATATCACGTAGTAGTAACCAAGATCTCGTATATCTGGAATTTGAATCTTGGTAGTAACATGGCATGGGATGATGTGATGGTCGTGACAACGTACAAGGTAAACATGGGACGTCTGTGAGTCACGTACGTAAAACTGCCTGATCTGTTGTTCTTGGCGACGAACGTGTGTTTGCGATTATTTCGAGAGGCACGTCGTTAAATTCTCTATATGGATGAGATCCTGGCACCTTCATGTATTTACTTTAGGTCTGTGTATGTTCACGAGAATGTTTCCTTGTTATAGCGGTGTTGCTGTTGTCTTTTCAGTCTCGATCATCCTTAACGAACTCGATAAATCTGAAATCAATCGAGATGGAAGTTTGAAGAAAAAATATAATAAATTAAGAAATTAATTATGCTTACTTTTCCGTATTTTCAACACTACTAAACTTTGTGGAGAAAAGTTATGATGTGGAGAAAGAGTTTTACAAGCTGTTATAATTTGTCGACGATAAATACCTAAACAAGGACATCAAAAGTAGGTGGAGAATAAAGAGGAAGAGGAGGAGGAGAGGAGGAGGATCTTATTGATGTGGTGAGTGAGTGAGTGGGGAGCAAATGAGGATGTGGTAGTTGTGGTCGTGTCGTGGGTGGGAGAGGGCGCGGTAAGTGAAGCCAAGTCGTGTGTGTGATGCTGGGCCGAACCGGGTGTGCCTGCCAAGAGCGTGCCAACAGAGCCTCTCAGTACTTGGCCCTTCCTCCCTCACCTCTGCGTGGCCGCTGCCCCAAAACAAACGCCTTGGGGCTCTCAGCTGCCTCGCTCCACGTTCGTTGTCCTTTTTGCCACCTGTTCTATTTCAACACCAGGAATTTGAATGAGTTAATAATTATATATTGATAGTCTTCTACAAGGTCTTAAAAGCGTTCATCTTCATGCTGCGTGGTCAGAGGGGCAAAGTGACCTTACATATATTGTCGCGTAGCACAGTATAACACCGTCAAACAAACACATATGAGTTTTTATTCCGTGAAAATCTTTCGTTGTGACACGTGACTCAAGGTGTCGGGAACCCCATGATGGAGGGGTGGGGCTAGGGCGGGTCATGGTGTCTTATATTCATTTGCAAGAAATTAAATCAGAAAAGACAGAAAAGGAAAAAGTGAGTGTTTCAGTTAGAGTGGTGATGAAGTGGTGAGTGGCACGGTCACTTCACTTGTCGCGGCGCCCTACTTTGCTATGAAGAGCGTGTGCCTCAGGCATCACTCCCACATTCACCCTCTGCAGCCTCCCTCAACTTCACCCTCGTCCCAGCTGCGCGTCATGCAATCATCGCCCTGTTTTCCTCATTGACTCAGGGAACAGACTGCACACAGGCATTTGCGTCATAGGTACAAAATGTAGAAAACACAAACAGATGGGACATATCTAGGATTCCCAGAGTATATGTGATGTGCGTGTGCTCGTGAGCTTCTTAGATAAGATATTTATTTAAGATGCCACCGCTGATAAGAAGCATCGCACTTGTCACATGTAATGTATGCTGCATGCTGCAAGGTTGTCTTCTACCAGCTGAAGTCTGCAGAAGGTCCGTATCATGGCAACACGAGGTGGTGCTGAGCTGGTCCCCGCGACTGCAGGATCAACTGTGGATACTGCTAAGCCAACCAGTGCTGTTTGTAAACGTTGGCACATACAACCTTCAAAGCTTATCTCACGTGCGAGATAACCTCTCGTGTTTCCTATAGGGATAGCAAAATATTACGCTACCTTTATATAAATATTTAGCAAGCATATTTATTTCAGTCCTCAGTCAAGGAACACAAACAATTTATGGATGCCTTACGAACACTCATTTCACTAATCTCAATTTTGTGTAAATATTTAAGTGACTTCTATATATAATTAAAGTAACTTGTGTACGTACCTATCTACGACTACGTGTAGAGGTCAATTAATTATGTCGAACTGAAGGGAGATGAAATGAGGGCGCGCCAAGGGTACGTGCTAAACACCGTGACAATCATGTGAGGAAGCCAGCAGGCTGGGCAGGAGTGCTGAGACAACACTTCTCTGGCAAAGGTGGGAATGAGTATGGAAACAGGGGACGCCCTCCGCCACTAACAACTCTGGTAAAAAGAACCCACAATCATTATTCCTGCCCAGGCAGCTTAACGAGACCCACGCCGCGATGCGTGCGAACATGCTGGGACGCGTGACCTGAGTTGGCATTATAATGACCCCTCGGCAACCATCAGCTAGGAGTGGAGGAAGAGTTGTCATTTGTAATTTGTGTTGATTCTTCTGGACTGATGTTCCATTGTTAAGTTTGTGTCATATATATACTTCCTCCTCAAAGTTTACCTCCCGCTCCCTTTCCTTCTAAGAAAGGTTTGCATCACAAAGGGCAACATTGTACACGTTAGTTTTTTATCGTTACCTGGAAACGTCCCGTCAACATGTCCTGACCTGTCACTCCTTGAGGCCTGCCACACTTTATAATTATAGTGTCCAGCTCGGAGGTGAGGTTGTTTCGATCCTTACTCCCACGTGCATTATCTGAATCATCCGGTGGGTGGGACGCGTCATAGTAGGCACAGCTGAAGCAGGTGAGTCAGCGAGGTGAGTCAGTGAGCTTGAAGAGAAAACAGTCCGTCACGCTAAGACGTTGCAACGCCTTGCCTGTGTTTTGAAAGAATATCCAGCCTGACCCTTGTTGCCGCAGTGACAATGGTGGTGACAGACAGGGACGAATGGTTGCTATTCACAGTCAGAAGTCAGTGGGAAATAGCGCCGTGCGGCCCTGAGTTGACACCTGCCCTCCCACTGACTCAACATTTTTAATTAATTAAGTAATTTATTTTTTCTTTACTGAGCTGGGTCGCGCACATGGCACATGAGGAGAGTCAGGAATGGCAAGATGTGTCGGCGATTTCTTTGCAATCTCAGGTGATGGAATGATGCAGGGCAGTCAGCTCAATCGTGGCTTGAGTGACGGCAGTGATGATGGGGTGGTGAGGGTGAGGGAGGGACGCAGGGACCAGGCAGCCTCGACGTAAAGACCATGAGACACGACATTCTTCCCCTCTCCACCTCCGCCTCTACCTTCTCCCTCTATTCCTCTTCCTGCCATTTTCATCTCCTTCCCTTCTCTATCTAATTTTAATCTTCTCTCTATCTGTTGTTACTGTTGCTTTAAATCGATGCCAGAACCTCATGCCTGCCCTTGCATCGGCAGTGCAAGTAATCCAAGGACGCATGACAATCTTGAGAACAGTCACGGGATTGACTTATCAGTCGTTCGAGGAAGGTGCATGATTTACCAATGATGCAACATTATCACAATTGATTTATTTTGTCTTTTTTGTTAGTAATGTGAGGACTCGTTCCTCCCTCCCTTTTTTTTTATTTTTATTGTATCATGATTTTCAGTAAGTTTTCAGGGCAGACATAATGTCGAGGTCATCAACACGTAGCTAAAGTCAGGCAGAAGGAAGTATGTGCAAGAATTTCGATCTCACTGCTTGATTATGGCATGCACCCGAAGGAACATTATATAATAGGCCTTCAATAAACAATGTACAAGACAGACAAAACAATATTTACATTTAAGTAGTCAGAATACACATATAGCGGGAAACCAGTTACATTACTGTTACTGTAGACCAACGGTGTTGGCTGTTATTACAAGGAAACAGCGAGTTAATAAGGCTCCAGTAGTAGATGCTTGTTGACTAGGATTAATAGTGAGTCGAGTTCTTCCTCACACAGTAGAATATTGTACAAGGTTTCTCGAAAATTCACCAGAGGCGAAGGCGAAACTTACACCTGACGATACATACTATTCAGGCGACATTCTTCCCATTATTTATTATCACTGCTACTGCAGTTATTGGTTAATATAGCACAGTTGAACATTACCTGATAGATAGTGTTAATTGCATCATTTAGAGGCAAGAATAACTTACAGTGAAGTTTCTCTTACGTTTAGTCTTAAACCACATTTCGTCATGACCTCGCTTTGCGCATGCGTTCAGGACATTAGAAAGTCTTGAATAGTGCACATATACAACACCAAAACTACTTTCACCACTACGAAAGTGATAAAAACCAATATAATTGAACTATATGTGAACTGGCATGAATCGTAATATGAAAACTTTGGAATTAGAGAAGGACTGAAGGTATTCGCTAAAATAAAATCTCACCAAGGTGTGTTGTTGTGCACGCCTGCGCAGCGGGTCACTGTGTGTTCTGAGGTGCCTGTGTGTGACTCCCAGAACATCTCTGGACGTACATCCTCCGTTCCACGACTGATGCAAAGCCAATGCATCACCTTTGATAATAATTGTACGACGCGACTTCTTCTGTGTCCAGGAAGTGAATTGAAACATGAAATTTAAATACTGCGGCGACAACAACGCACAGGTGAGAGTGAGGAGTGAAGAGTATGTGCACGGCGAGCAATGGCTGAACCCTCCCTCTCTGCCTCCACTGGCTACTCATTACACACCCTTATACCTCACCACACATCTTAAAACTGTACGGGGGCATGCAGGAAGCTGACTACTGCAACGTGAGTGGTGTGGGTGGAGTGGGTGGTGTGGGAGGACTTGAGTGGTGGGTGTGGGCGGGGGTGAGAGAACAGGGCAGTGGGATAGGCTTGTTCTAGTTTGTCTTCCATCTATCCATTCACGCTCTATGCACTTGTTTTTTTAATAATGAAAATATGTGTGATGTGAGTTAGGGGTAGGGTGAGGGAAGTGTGTGGAGGGGTAAGGGGAGTGGTATTAGTAGAGGCAGACACAGGCGAGGAGTGGCAGCCATACTTAGGCGTTCTCAGCTGACACGCCACCCGACCCCTCGCTGAATTGTTATGTCTTCTGCCCTTCCTTCACAAACCTCTTCCTCGTGGCTTGGTGGCGTTATGCAGGCAGTGTCCTTGCAGTGATATACAAGACGGTGGGTTGATAGGTGTGGTGAGCCGTGAGTTGGGATGTGGTGAAGTATTGGGTTTATGCTTCCAGTGGCCTTGGAGTGTCTAGTCTTTGTCTGTGTATTAAGTTGAATTTCCTGTGAGTTCTCATATCACCACTGGCCCTCATTCTGGGTCTCCTTGTCCCCTATGTGGCTATAGGGAAGAATCTGACAGTTTCACACCTACTAGGGAAGGTTTTATCATGAGGACATTGTTGTTCCTATTGTGTTGTGGTGCAAGAAGTAGCCTTGGATTCTCAGGGTCAGGGGGATTGACCCTTATTACTTGTTGTGTTGGGCTTTATATGCACTCCTCTTTAGGGTTGTATAAGGATTAGCTATTTCTAATTTGGGGTTGTGGGGTTGTTGAGACATATGGTCATGGTTTTAATGTACATTTCTGAATGAATGGTATTATAACTTTTATTTATGCCTGAATGAATCTCTTGGATTATTTTATTACAATATTTCTGCATTTTACAATAAGTGTAACATATGCTGAAACCTTGTTGACAAAATTTTCCTGCACATAATTTTTTTTGTAAGTTTAGCATATGTGTTAAGTAGATTTGAATATCTAAGTGAGAATAGGGAATATTAGGCATATCAGCAACCCTTGCTAATTTTTCCACATTTAATTCCTTTGGAAATACTGTGTATGCATTAATGTTATTGATTTCACTTACTATATCTTATTTATTGAACAAATTTAAACATTGCATAATAGTGTGTAATTTACATTAATTACATAAAAAGCCACATGTAATGGTTGTACTTAATGTTGACCAACCAAAGCTGCATAATTAATGACCTAAAAAGGACGGAATAATTAAAACATATATGGTTATTATAGATGATTGCATCATGTTATATGATCTTAATTGTGCATTTTGACAGTTATTTTGTTTATCTTGTCGATATATTTTATTTACAAATTTGAAAATAAAATCAGCTGTTTATGCAGTTTTGAAAAATATTTAAATTGATAATTTATTTATGATGAAAGCTTATTGATTTTTGTTCCTTTTTTATTTTAGCTGTCCAGTGGGCGAGGCTACACACTTATGGAGCTACTGAAGGGCTCTGGCGAATTCTGCAAGGCACAATATCACATCAAATAAGTGAAAAGAATTAAAGAAAGCCTGCATCGTATGCCAATATACATGTGAATTATTTGTGTGTCAGTGTGTGAATAGTGGGAGACTGAACTTGGAATGGGGTAAAGTGAAGGCACGAAAGTGAGTGGGGTCCCCAGTGGCTGCGTTGTCTCTGTTACTGCGGCTGCTGCCACCACCACCATCATCACCATCACCGCCACCACAGTCACCGTCACCATCCCCATCTCCATCACCATTATTGCCCTTCTGCTTTAGGGGCTTCCTGTCCCAAGTCCTGAAGGAGGACCCAGGCCATCCTGGCAGTATTTTTGGCAAAATCAAAATTGGAGATTATCAGCATTGGTGGAGGAGGCTGGAGAGTTCCTGGCCCCACCTCATTCAACCCTGAAGCTGTATCCTGGCAGCCCCTTCCTTCACTAGCTCCATCCTCGGCAGGCTTTTTACCATTCAGTTTCTATCCATGAAGAGCCAAAGTGCGTGTGTTCCAGTTGAATGTATATAGCGTGATTGCAGAACGGTGTATAATATCTGATAACTGCCTTTTTTTATAAATACGAAGTACACATATAAAAGTATATAAATATATACATACATATATATATATTTGTAATTATCAAGATCTCACCCAACCATACAAGTCAGTGAGGTCTCTCTCCCCATTCTTGGCGGAAAGTGCCATCCTCTCGGGATTGCCACCACCTTCCTGCATCACTCGGTAGCAAGCAGTACTTCCAAACATCTCCAGAAGAAAGCATCTCACCTCTCCATTGTATCAACAAGAGTCTACGTATAGCCCTTGTTCTTTTTTTTCGTACGAGCGTTATGAGTGCAAACAGTGCAAACATGAGATCCAAGAGCATCCGACCCGCCCCCTCCGAGATTGAATACAAGAACATGCGCTTCCTTATCACCGATCGACCTACAGATGCCACTATGCAGTCGTACATTGAGGTGAGAATGATTACCCAGCTTTGTATTAGTTTAATGTAATGCCATAATTTAACTTATAATATGAATCATGCATTTTTTGTGGATGCATCAAGTTATTTCCTGTGGTGTGCTCGGTTTAAAGTTTGATTTGGAACTGAACCTGATCACTTCTTATGGTTATTAACTATATATGTCATGGAATCAGTTAGTAAAGTAAATATGCATGAAGTTGAGCATAACATCCAGTTTATCTAATGATGCAGCTATTGTTATGCATATCATGTTACTATGAACATCTTTTGACATTACACATTTTTTCCTTGCCTTTTTACCATCTTTCATGGTATTTTACTTTAATTATTCTCGTTGCTGAAGTTTCAAGCACTGAAAATGGGCAAGTCTGCTTCTGTTACAGAATTTATAACAGCTGTCTAAATTACTTCTAGAATCCTTTTTGTTCCAAGTATAGATATAAAGGTTAAGGTGAAAACTTGATATGATTTAAAAACAATGTTATTAAAAGAAAAAAATGTGGAAAACTATGCTGTTGTGATGATATAAAAAATGGCTGACAGCTCAGTTGATCTTCTATCTTTATTCTTGTCATGAAATATTGACATGGAATACAAATCCTCAGGGCATCCACCCATGCACAGATCAATCATGTTAGTTTTGATACTGAACTCTGTATAGTTGGAGACGGTGCCCACTGGCTCCTTTAGTTTACATAATCAACTCTCGTCGCCACTCCTCACCCATAAAAACAGTGGCCTGATGATGAAGCCTTTTTCTAATACAATAATATTGTAATAGGGTAGTGAAGTTACCATGTCTCAGAGTTGCCTTGCTTGTACCACCCTGTTTGTGGTATTTGACTTTTGTGGAAAAGCTACTTTGAAAAAAATTAAAGAAAAAGAAAAGTAGGCATATACATTTGAGTGTCATGAGTCATAAATGGTCTTTGTGATGGAGTGAACAATGCCTCTTCTCGTTTGGAAATCTTGATGATTTTGAAAAATTTGATAAGAATATGCCTGTGATAAAGTTTTAGTATCTAATTCATATTTCATATAATTCTTTTATGATATAACAATACACACTCCCTTTCCCATCAGTTTTTCAGCCATCTCCTTGGTGCAACGAAATTACTAGTTTATAGTTTTATGTTATTCTTTAGCCTTTCTCTGCCTTTACACATTCACTTCACATATTTAATCCACTTTCACCCATGCTTAATGATCTTGCTAGCATATGGGTTTCACACACCCATGAACTTAAGGAGTTTGGGCAGCACATGTGTTTTCTGATAACAAGCTTGTATCACCACCTTGTTCTTCCCCTTCAACAGGAGCTGACGAAGCACGGAGTGCACGATGTGGTTCGGGTGTGTGAACCCACCTACAAGATTGACGAACTCAAGAAGGCTGGGATTTCTGTGATGGATCTGGTGTTTGATGATGGAACATTTCCACCAGCAGAGGTGAGGCTGGCTTCCTTCTTTCTCTGATCCTCTTATGTTTTGGAGTTTTTCTTGAGGTCTTATCTGTATCTAACTAGTTTTCTTGCATGTTGGTTAAGGAGCAACATTTCAAGCATAGTCCTTAAAATTTTATTGTAGCTACATTATTACTGAAACCCTTCAATCTTTAATTTTGATTGAATTGATTGGAATTTCATGATTTAAACAATTCTTTATATAAAGTCATAGGTAGTTTATGATGAAAATAACAGTAATTACAGTAAACCCTTATTATTTAGGTATTTTACTCATGTCTATGACCATTTCTTGATTTACAAGAAAAATTTGAAAATTTGATCTTTAAATTGCATATTATTCTTGAGGTGGTGCTGTATCCTTTCCCACATACATATCCCACTACCAAACACTATGTGAAGGCCACATCCTGTGTTCTAATCTCACATCCCTCACTCTCCACACATTGTAAATACTCTTCTGTGTGTTACGCTGTGTATTTCCTAAGTGTTTCTGAGATGTGATTGACTCAGGTTACTTAAAGTTTAAAATGGGAGGGTTTTTAATTTTCTAAAAGTATCTTTTTATAATGAAAATTAAAGTTTGCCTCATAGCATACTGATATTCATTATAAAAAAAAATATTGATTGTAAAAACACAAATATCAAGGTATGTGTTAGACTCAGTGTTTACTCCTGGAAGAAAGCTGATGTATGAATTATATGGACTAGATGGTAGACTGCTAAAAGGTGTGAAAAGTTTCTATGTGAATAGTAGAGCTTCTGTAAGAGTAGAAAATAGCGTGAGTGTTGTTTCCTGTTCAAGTATGACTATGTTAGGGCTGTGTGATGTCACCATGATTGTTCAGTATTTATAAGGATGGTGTGGTAAGGAAAGTTGAAGCGAGAATGTTAAGTATCATCTCAGTTTGATCAATTTTAATGATAGAAAGTGGAAGGTAAATCAACTACTATCTGTTGATGATAGTACTTAAGTGGCTGATTCGGATGAAAGATTGTGTCAGTTGGTGGAAGAATTTTGATGAGTGTGTAGGAGGAGGAATTTCAGAGTGAATGAGAATAAGAGTAAAGTAATCAAATGCTCTAGTGGGGTTGATGGTTGAGGAATTAATGTTGCATTGAATGGTGAATTGCTTTAGATATTTAGGGTCCAAGATTACTGTAAATCAAGAAATAATTAGGAATAAATAGAAAGTTGTATGAAGGAGTAGTTGTGTACACTGCACTATATGGGGCTGAAACATGGAGTATGAAGAAGATATTAATTGTAATAGAGATGAGGTGTCTGAGGAGTATGTGTGGAGTAACACATATGGACTGAGTGAGAAATGAGGGGATGCGAAGTAGAACTGGTGTTATGAGAGAGTTGGCTGGTTGAGTAGGGCAGAGCATTGAGGTGGTTTGGTCACATGGAGAGAATGGAGGAGGAATGGTTGGTGAAGAGAATAGTAGGATCTAATGTAAGAGGTGTGAGGTTGAGAGGAAGGCCAAGAACAGGATGGTTGGATTGTGTGAAAAGAGCGTTGAATGAATGAATCTGTGGATCAAGGAAGGATGATTGTGCCTGATAGAAGTGAATAGAGAGCAGTGGTGAATGCATGATTAATGACTGCCCTTGAAGGAGTTTTTCATAAATCTGGTGTGACCCTCGGATCATATCAGGTGCAGGGAGGGAGAGGGCATGAGTAGAATATGAAGCGGCAGGAGTAAACCTCAGGATTCTCTTGTGGATACGACCATTTGCGTGACCAGTTTAATGCACAATGTTTGGGTGGGGTGTACTTCTCTTTTCCTATGGAGGCTTAGGGGCTAAGTGAAAGGAATGTATATGTATGTGTGTATGCTTGCCCTGTCTTGGCTACCCTGCTTTAGGGGGATAACAGCCTGATATATAGATAGATATATATAGATGTCTTTGTTTGTTAAGATTAATATACTTTTCTGTGAGAGATGTGAGGTACTTTCAATGATTCACTTTTACCTGTAATAACATTGTGAAGCGAGCTCTGAAGAAATGATAACCAACAGGTGGTTGAGGAATGGCTGGGTCTTCTGCGTCGCCGCCACCGTGAGGACCCTGGCTGCACCATTGCTGTCCATTGTGTTGCAGGGCTGGGCCGGGCTCCTGTCTTGGTGGCTATTGCTCTCATTGAGCTTGGACAACGTTATGAGGATGCTGTGGAGCTTATTAGACAGTAAGTCTTATGAAGTTTTTGGAAAATTATCACCTTAAAATTTTGCTTTCATTTGCTTGCAGTGGATGAGTTGAATACTAACAAATATTAATTATGTATGCCTAGCTGTATTGCTATTGATTGGAAGGTTACTTGAGGATGAATATAGTATTGATGAAGAGATGAAAGCAGTTAAATGACTCTTAATTACTACTTATCTATCTATGTATATACTCAACTAATTTCACCTGTAAAGGTGGATAGCCAAGACAAGGATTGGAGACGTTACTCTTCCCTTCCCCCCTTTGCTCTTTGTCTTTTTGTAGGAGAGAATACAGAGGAAAGGCTTCCCAGACCTCTCACTCCATCCCTTTTTGTTGCTTTTTATGATTTGCATAGATACAATTAACATTACATTCATTGGGTGTCAAAACCACTTCTGTCTCGTTGAATTTAATTTCTTCACTATCACTGAACATGCCTAACCTCAATGAGCATTTTCATTCCTCTCACCATTCTGTTCATACCCATGGCACTTCTCAAATAATTTATGTGTGCTGTCTTTGATGGGGGTCTTGTTTCCAAAATCTTTTCAGTGAAGGTTGTGTTGCACTGAATTTGATATATCATTTACATACAGATGATTATAACCTGTTTCCTATAATTTCACTTGCTAGCACGTTACTCCCCTTTCCTTTGCCATTTCTCCTATCTTACTCCCATCTACCTTTTATATTTATCTTTGCTAACACAACATAGTGGTCCGATCATTCATACATCCAACACATTCTTTCTCAATTGTACTTTTGTGTTCATCCCTCTCATCTCTCCTTCTCCATGTGTACCTATGTTCAAAAAGGTATTTGCTAAGAACAGTCCTTTTTCTGCACTTATGTAACAGGTATTCAGCATTTTCATTCATTCTATCCACACCTTACTTCCCCACCACACCAGCTACCTCATAAGACCTTTTTTCTTACTCTCTAGGAAGAGACGAGGAGCCATCAATGCCAAACAGCTGGCTTACCTGGAGAAGTACCGTCCCAAGTCTCGACTCAGGCTAAAGAATGGCCACAAGACTGGTGCATGCTGCGTACAGTAAGGGTAGGGAGAAGAGCACACTGTTGTGGCACTTTGACATAAATCATACTTTGTTGATGCCATGTTAATCATTTAGTAGACTTGTTTTTATTTTATATTTGCATTGTTACTTTCATTTTCCACAATCAGTTAAAAGTTTGTTTACCCATAAAGCTACTGTTGTCCAAATATTATACAGGATGCTGAGGTAAATTGAAATTTGACTTATTATTATCCTCATTATTATTATTATAATGCCATTAGTGAAAACTCAGTATCAAAAACATGGATGGGGAAACTTGATATATATATTCCAGATAGTATTGGCAATAGGAATGCATATCTTCCCTCTTTTCTTCAATAGGGAATATCTACTACTAATACAGCTGTTTTTGTTCTGATGTTGATGCCCCTTTCTCTCAATATAAAGAGGTGAAAGAATATCATGGGGATGTTGCAATGAGTGAAGGATGTTATTGATGATCATGTAATCATTCGGGGAGGGGGGTGGTTCCTTGGAGCTCCGTCAAGCCACACCTGTTCCAGGGTCTTATTCCTTAAATCTCAAAAGACAAACTCTGATAAATGGCTAGATGTAACGTACCAAACCTCATGCCTCAAAATCCTTAAGCCTTAAATGGAATTTCAGCAGTACATTGTGGTCTGCAAGTTCTGTGGAGCTGAGTGAGTTTGTTAGGTTAGTCCAGACATTTGTTTCATTCAAATATGCTAGATGGCTGAAAGCATATCTCCCACTCTTAGATCTCTTTTTGTTATTTGCAGAATGACCTGCTGATATTGCATAATGAATAAAAATGTGAAGTGGACAGTATTTAGGCAGACTGCAAATGAGTTATGGTTTGCATGGCAGGCCGTCTTTTGTGTATTTCCCATGCATTTTAATGTGTATAGTGTGTATGTGTGTGTGTATGTATGTATGTATGTTTGGATTGGTGATCAAGAATTTTATTGTAATTATGCAGCATTCATGCTATGCCCTTTCTTTGGTGGTCTGAATATTCTTTGGGCATGTGTAGGTAGACCTTTAGTTACATAATTCATGAATCACAAATTTACACAAATTTAAAGACCTGGAAATATCTTTAGTTTTATAAAAAGACTTAAAAGTGAATGAAAGTAGTACTGTTAGGGAGACGAGTGTGAAAAATATAAATTTGACATAGAAAGTGGACGATTTTCATAAGTAAGAATTTTTTATTCCAAAAACAGGCAAAATGTTGTTTATGTCTTCTAGTTGTGTTCTTGACTACTCTGTTATTTCCTTTCAAATCCTCTCTTTCTACATATTGCTTTTGGCATGGAAGCGAACATTATAGGAATTGATCTTCATTTAAAATTTTGGGCTTGTATCGTTTAGTGTCCAGCTTTGCTGTGATCTGTAGACACAGAAGAATGATCCCTCAAGTATGTCTTGTGAAAAACTAAAGCAGTTTTTGTTATAGTTTATTGGTTTATTTTTTTCATACAATTATGTTGATTTATATGTATTTTTCACCCTACAATTTTGTTTATTCATACATATATTGTAACCACCTCCCTTACCAGCCATCTTGCCATATGGTTATCCTATAGTCTACAAATTTGTATGTGTAATATTTTGCTTGGAGTTTACATTTCACTGAAATGCCTATTTTTATTTTTAAATGTCTCCAGTATTCAGCTTTTTACATTGAACCATCAAGAATATGAGAGTGTTAGTGTTAGTTCCTACATGGTGTAAATGTCTATAACCACTGATGACTTAAAATTGAAACTGGGCAGTGTTGCACTGATCTGGGGAAATTGTAAGGGATGTTCATCAATTGTTCTCAAACTTAAAATGGCAAGTTTTCTTGCCATAGAGACATACAGCAGCTTTCCTGAGTTTTTGTAAAGTGCGGCTTTTGATCTAGACTTAGCATTATAAATTGGATAACAGTGGCAATCTTCGTCATAACAATTTGTTAGTATTATACTTTTTTTATGACAATATGTAGGTAGATTCATAGAGTGGCATTCATCAAAATGGGAAAATGGCTCATTGTTCCCAGTTCTGTGGTGATCTATTCAGAGGATTTCATTTATATGTTTAAATTCACTGTGAATAAGATCCATCCCTGAAAGTTAAGGTAGGAACCACTTTATGGCACATCACAGCCTAGGGTGGCTTGCTCTGCCTCTGCTTTGAGGAGGAACCTATCATGGCTGTGACTATAGGCCATGCATTACTAGCCACTTGCATCCTTCCCTTCTTAAGGATGTATGGAATGTCTGCCCGTGTAAAAGTTTTGAGTGTTATTTTTTTTCTTAGCATCTACAGTCAAACCTTGTTTTTTCTAGCCTCAGGGAATAAGGATAGAAATAGTAAAGTCAGTGAAGGCTTACTAAAGAAGAATAGGAAATTAAACCATGATCTTGACAGGCATTACACTGGGTTGAATTAACAAGGTATGAGTGTTTTCAGCTATGCCAGGGTTGGAGGTGAGCCACCACAGACTAAGCTTATTGCACAAACATGAAACCATGGCACGAGGCATTCCAGTATGCCAAGAAATATTTTTACTTTGTATTAGTCCTGACTAGCATTTGGAGGCAAACTTTTATTTTTATTATTTATTTTTTGATTAATTATTATTGTTTTTTATTTATTTATTTATTTATTTTTTTTTTTTTTTTTTCACTTTTTTTTTTTTTTTTTTTCTTTTTTTTTTTTTTTATATATATATATTATTATTATTATTATTTTTTTTTTTTTGTAGTATGTACCCATTTGTGTTCCTTCTTAAGATTATCCATCAGTTCAGAGACAAAGGTGGAAATTGATTTTTGTTTCATGCCACCTGATAAAAAAAATCAAATAAAAAAAATAAGCTGCTGTATATGGATTTATTGAATTTTTATGTGGAGACATAAGCTGACCAACTCTGGTAAGCTTCCTTGACTTGGCACGTAATTTGTGGTGTCTTGAAGTATGAGGTTCCCAGGGAAGGTCCCAGAGTCTCGTGGAGGAGACATTATGCAGCACTGCATCTACTATGGATTTGGTGACTTTTTGTTTGAAATTTCAATGTTGTCATATAGAAGGGATTACATGAAGTATGCACTTCAGTGAATCTTTATTGGAAATGTTTTTAGCTTTTCTCTCAAAAGTATAATTGCTTATGTGTATGTTTTATTTGATAGCGTGTTGAGTTTATATACTATTTACCTACCCCACAGACTTGGACGAATGTGTTAAATTCTTGAAAATTACAGCTATGAAGTGACCTCAGCATTTTGGTCTCAATGTGTATTTTAAGATCTAATGTCTTGTGTATTTTGAATTACAAATTCTTAACTTTCTAAACTCCTATGCAAGACTGGACAAGATGGCTTCTCTCATATATTATATTTTATCAAGGCATTTCTTCACTCTGAAGTAGTAGTCATTGCTTTCAGATTACATGTTCAGAGAAAACTGGGTTGACTGTTACCCTCATCTTTGTTGAAAGAATCTGAAATGTTGGGATTTTGGTGGTGGCTTAAGGTCTTTCTTGTATCACTTGAACATGGAGGTGTTGATGTGAGTTGATGATCCCAGTCTTAACCTGTCCATCAGTGTGAAGTAGGCCGCAGAGCTTTATTTGAACTTATTTTCATGAATTACCAGAGCTCACCATCAGTAGTTTTTCTTTTGAGTCCAGTTTTTTTGTAAGATCTGTACTTTTAAAGCTGTGGTGCCTAGTTTGTTTAAAGACCTGCCTTGCATTATATCATGTACTTGACTATACTTACGTGCAGTTTTATTTTAAATTATTATGTAACCGACTGTATTAGCCCCATGCTAATTCATTAAATTGTGTTTTTAACAAGGTTGTGGCTCTGACCTCGGTGTTGGACACAGGAAAGATGTTTTTTTTCTTATGGGAAAAGCTTCTAAACTGTACTCATGCCAGGTCCTGCATGCTAATCTTGTTTTCTCTTATTTTGCCTTCTTGCAACCTGCTCCCCTCCACCTCTCCTCCCCCCCTGAGACAGTCTCCTGGTTAAGTTACAGAGTGTGGCCACAGAAAAGTGTAGTGGCCAGCTCTTGCATCACTGTATTACATTGTTGGCCCTCGCGTTGTAGATGCGCTAGGTGACCCAAGTGTTGTCGTTGCGTGAGGGTCCTGGTGGCGCTGCTGTGGCATAATCTGTAAAGCCCTTGTGGAGCTGGCCAGACCACACACAGCCTTTGTAAGTGTCTGTATTTTTGGCTAACGATAGCAGTGTGAACTTGTTCATAATAAAAGTAATGGTTTTTTGATAAATGATTCATTATCTAATCCTTTAAGATGGAAGGATAGAGCAAAAAAGTACATGCATGAAAGAGTTGCTGATAGAGGGGAAGGTTATGAATAAGAAAGGAGAGAGTGTATGGATAGGGAGAGGTGCCATCGCCATCCCCTTTGGGACATTTCTGGAGAGGATGAGGTATCAGATACTATAGAATATGATAGAATAGAAGATGTGAGAAAGTTGATATGACGTGATGGATTGTATGCATGCTGCAGTTAGTGATAAGTGTAAATGAAGTTGGGACCAAAATCCCAGAACCCTAAAACAAGGCTTACAGACCGACAAATTAAAAGAGTGGAGGAATTCTGGTCACATGCTCACAGTTCCTCACTATAACATATAGTATTGTCAAAGTTATTTACTGTTCATGACTGCCAATGACTATTCTAATATTTTCTTAGTCTCAGTTGTCAGGTGGTAGCTGATCTTTTCCAGAAGTGGGGGTTGGTGTCTTCTATCAGATTACATGCCATCTTTTGCATTCCTTATCTATATTATATTCAAGGATGATGCTGAGTTAGAGACCTGCTCACCCCTGTCCATTTTTCCTTTTATTTTCCTGGAGATGCAGCATTGACTTGCGTCTTAGAGGCGGCTGAGTTTTTGTAGTTAAGTGTCTAATATATATATATATATATATATATATATATATATATATATATATATATATATATATATATATATATATATAAATATATATATATATATATATATATATATATATATATATATATATATATATATATATATATATATATATATATATATATATATATATATATATATATATTTATATATATTTATATATATATATATATATATATATATATATATATATATAAATAAATAAATAAAAAATAAATAAATAAATAAAAAAAAAAAAAAAAATATATATATATATATATATATATATATATATATATAAATTATATATATATATATATATATATATATATATATATATATATATATATATATATATATATATATATATATATATATATATATATATATATATATATATAGTAGGCTACAGTATATAGATTCATATTGGGTTCACCAATGACCAAGGTATACCCAAATAGCAACCAATTGAGAGGAGAAGTGCAGGTGCAAGTCTAATGGAAACCAGAATTAGAGATAACCAGTTAAATTACCTAAAGTATATATTAAGTATAGGCTATACTATATGTATTAGACAATGAAGGAAAAAAGAAGAATAATCGAAGAGAAGACAAAAGTTGAAAAAGACTTACACAAAATCAAATAAGACAGCTATGAAAGAAAAAGGATAACTCATGCAGAATTCAAAATGATTAAAAAAAACAGCAGGAAGTGCATGGGACCTGAAAAAATTGGAGAAAAGAGATAGCAGAAAAATCAAGTCTTTCTATATTTCAAAGGTGGAATAATTTAGTTAAAAGTATAGAACAACTGTAACAAATATCTGAAATATTGTACAAGGCATTGAGAGAACTATCAGCTTAAATTTAAATGTCAGGAATGGACATGTAAATAAAGACATTAATAATTGTAGCTATAATGTGCGGATGTGTAATGGAAGATTTTCAACACTAGAGCTGTGTTACCAGTGAAGAAAGAAAAAAAAGAAGATACATTTCACTAACCATACCTAGAGGATCAAGAATAATTTCTTGGAGAACTACTATTTAAAGAAGAAAGAAGAGAGAGATCAAAAGAAATCCTGTATATTATGTGGAAGTAGACAAGAAAAAGAGGAAACCCAAATTGAAAAGAGGGCGATATTGTGAAGATAGTATACGAGGAAAGCGCCACTGCAAAGGCTATATATTGATTTACAGCTGTTCTGAAGTGAATCTTGAATGATGAAATACATGATTGGACTGGATAAAAGATATGGGCCACCGTAAAGGACGAAAGTAAGAAGAAATTCCATGAAAAAAGTACTTTTGCAATTAGAATGAAAGGATGCGCGCAAAATAATGACACATATATTAGGGTATGTGTGCATGACTAATATAGTAAGTGCCGAGGGAGGAATAGGCGATGGGTATGCTTGTAATTCCATCCCTGGGAGAGCGCCGAGTCAAAGGCCAACTGAACTAAGACCAAGACCAAATAAACAAGACCAAGCAGGTGACGGCAAGACGACAGACGAGTAATGCTTTGGTGACAGGTGTAACCATCAAACATCCTGCAATCCCACCAAACCATCTACACTACTGCATGATGACCCTACCACAATAGATAATGTTCTACTCAAGTTGAGGTATGGTTGAGCAAGGCATAAGTTGTTTGTTTAGGACTGCGAGGGTCCTTTGAAGAATCCAATGAGCCCACTAAGATAGGTCTTAATCTCCACTCCCTAGAGAGAAGGAGGGCAAGAGGGAATATAATTGTGGTTTTTAAATGGGTAAAAGGAATTAATAAGGGAAACATCGATCAGGTTTTAAAATTTAGTAGTCAGGATAGGACACGTGGAAATGGGTACAAGATATAAAAACTTAGATTCAGGACAGACTTAGATAGATATTGGTTCACTAACAGAGTGGTGAACTATTGGAATAGGCTGGATAGACACGTATTGAGTGCTGAGTCAATAGGTATTTTTAAAAGATGGTTGGATCAGAGTATGGATTGGGATGACAGGTGGGATGGCAAAATATTTGATTCCAAGGGTGGGAGACAAGGAACTGCCTCGTGTAGGTCATCAACTGGCCTCTTGCAGTCTCCTCATTTCTTAATTTCTTATGTTCTCTCTTCTCTCTCTCTCTCTCTCTCTCTCTCTCTCTCTCTCTCTCTCTCTCTCTCTCTCTCTCTCTCTCTCTCTCTCTCTCTCACTTCCATTTCTGCAGGTCATCATCTCCTTCCATCAGTATCTTAATGTCTTGATTAATTTCATTTTAGGTTAAGATTTGTATTGTGCTTTGCTACGCGGTCTATTTTTGATGAAACTTTGTGAGTTTTGAATTAATCTGACATTAGTTTTTCTTGCAAATGCTTTGTAACGCTCCAAGGTCTTTGGTTTAATGCTCCAGTATAATTGCTTACCTTGATTAATTAGTCTAGAGATAGTTAATGATGGAGGGATAGCGTCTATCATATGGATGTAAAGTTTGATGCATGTAGTGGGAGGTACTATCACACTATAACCATTAATTATTAAGGTGGAGCAATATAGAACAACAGTAGCTAAGTTGGTAATTCCTTCAATTGCTTAGCATCGAGAATTGTTGGCACAGCTCCCCAGCTTTACAGAGTCTGTTGTTAATATTTAATAAGTAAGTTGGTGAGAATGAAAGAGTCATCACCAAAAAATTTGTTTATTGTTTTTCATGACACTACATCTCTCAACTCTCCAGAGAGTTTATGTGCTACTATGAGTGGAATGGAACAGTTAGTGTGAAAACTATTGATGCTTTTTCACAGGTGGTCTGATTGATGTTTTGTCATGGAGAAGGTGAGGCTGCAGGTGGAGGCATTGGAGGTGCAGGAGCAGCAGAAGCTGATGGTGGATCTTATTACACGTAGTGCTCCAGAGGTGCAGCTCAGCCTCCTGCTTCCATCTGTCACTGCTGCAGAGAGGTGAAACACTCTTGTTATGTGCATCTGATCACCACCAGCATTATAACCCACACTTTCAACAATACGTACCATTTACCCTTAAACAGTAGCTGCATAAAACCTCTTATCAGGTAAATTTGTCACCCTTTTATATCCATATTTATAACCTTATGAAATATTATGCACAAGGAAGCAAAGTTGGGCCTTCTTTGTTTTTGCAATTATATAGTTATGCAGTTAGTACATTTACCTAATATTAGTCGCTCCTTCAGATTTTGCAGGAAAATTTCTCCCATATGATAGCTTTTGTGAGTTAGACTAGTTTCAGCCACAAGCCCAATCTGTCTGTGGGGTTGGAAGCATTTGATTGGTGGAAGGCAAACATTTATAGGAGTTGGATGATTACACGTGAACCTCATTGGTAGTTTGAATAAATCAAAGTCAAAATTATTTTCTTGTAATCTTTACCTTTTCTTTTTCTTTCACCTCAACTTTTCCATTACTACAAAATTATTTTCCTACTCTGTCGGTGCATAATCTTTGGTGTAGAAACTGTCCACCCACTATACTGATATGATCTGGTTTTGTAACTAATTTCATATTGCTCAAAATATGCCAAATCAAAAGTCATCAAATAATAGGACTGGCTTGGATGGAAGTAATCTGAGGCATACTTGTTTGTGTTGATTTAAGGTGCCTTCTGATAGACTCAGTAATGATGAAAATCGTAAATGTTTTCCCTCTATCATGTGAACTGCCCACACTAATACATAGTGTTTCACCACCATTACTATCCTCTCCATCCCTTCTCTGTGGATAAATCTGGTGACAGGTGCCACTTCATTCACACGAGGGTCACATAAATGTGTTTGGTGTTTTGGAAGGTGAGGACAAGTGCTAGTTCCTTTGGTCCTTAACCAGCTTTGCTCTCAGTGGCTATGCTTGCTCTATTCTGTGGGACAAAGCTGTTAAGGTCTGGGCTGTTGCTTGAAGGGTCAGGACAAGCGATTAGTGTGTAATATTTTTACGACGTAGTACAGCTTTACTCCCGGTGTTGAAAATATCTAACACAACAGTGCTCTCCATGTAGTCTTTATTCAATGCAATATATGGTCACATCTTTGTATGATTTCAACAGTGCTCTTTCTGAACTTTGACCAAATTATAAATTATTTTGATTTGATCTATTTACAACAATTTCGGTTGTAATCATTACAATCATTTTTACAGTATGTCTTTGACAAATAGGTAGAATCTGCCAATGTTGGGAGCGATTATCTCTCTCTCTCTCTCTCTCTCTCTCTCTCTCTCTCTCTCTCTCTCTCTCTCTCTCTCTCTCTCTCTCTCTCTCTCTCTCTCTCTCTCTCTCTCTCTCTCTCTCTCATTTAGAGTAATACTGATGGTAATTTTCTCTCCTTGTATTCATTCTGACTTTGACTTCAATGTATTAAAATGAAAACATGAATTAATACTTTTCCAGTTATGTCAAGTGGCATTTAGTAACCAAGCTGCAAGGACAAGATACTCCTGACCTCTTACTTCTGTTGCCTCCAGAGCTACAGCTGGCAACTCTTTCGTATTTGGATGGTCCAAGTCTCTTGCATGCCTCTCAGGTGTCAAGAACATGGAACAGGTAATATTGAATTGGTCATTCTTCCTTGTGGTTGTAAGCATCTTTACTAGTTTTGCAGCATAGATGTTATAACGTGATCTCTTTTCATTCCAACTGATTGTGATTACTTTTCAGCATCATTAAGAATCTTAATGAGCTGTGGATAAAGCAATGTCGGAGGTTAGGAGTGAACATGAAGAAGGTTTATGGGTGGGTTGACTGGCATAAAGTGTATATAACATCACTGCGACAAGAAGAATCATTAAGGATTGGTACAGCATTCTCAGAACGATTTATGCAACTCCAAAATTGCAAGAAAGCAGTCAAAGCAGTAGATTATCAAGATGGCTACCTCTGTACTGGTAAGTTTTCAAGCTACCATCATGTTACTTATATTATAGTTGTCATGCATTTTTATTCCACTGTTTTTATTACTGGCAAAAGTAAGTTGTAGCCAAATATTCTCATTCAATACATTCCTAGAGTTTAGTATCAAATAATCCTTATAAACCTTGATTTCAGTCTTTCCATATTTCAGTATCAGAAGAGGACTATATAAATATATGGCAGCTGGACATGAATATTCCAGTGTTGACGTTCCCTGTTGAGCGTGCTGTGTCCTGTATCAAGTTTAAACCCAGCTCTCTTCTCCTATGTGGTCACTTTGTGGGCACCTTAACCTCTTGGGACCTGACAAGCATGAGCCAGTCACGATGCATAGTGTTGGAACATTCTAATAACAGAGATCAATATAAATTTGAAAACAAGTTCAAGATGCATGCTGGTCCTGTATTCAGTTGTGACTTTTCTGAGGAACTGGACCTGTTAGTTAGTGGAGGTGCAGATGAATGCCTCAAATTATGGTCCTTGTCTTCAGGATTACAAGTCAAGTCTCTGTCCAACCAAGACCACTGGGTTTTGAGGGTCATTCTTATCCCAGATTTATCAATGACATCCAACCATGAAATTGTTTACATGACACGAGAAAATGTGAGGAAAATATCGTGGCCCTCTGTTGTAAAGATGGATTGTGAGTGTGATGTGAGGAAAGGTGTTTGTAGCTGTACCTGTGTTTCATCACCCAAACGATATGGAGCAATTGAAAAGATATCAGACAATTTTAAGATTAGTCTCAATGAGGGACATACAAACTTTTTCACTCCTGGGTTACAATTCAGTAGCAAATATATCGGAATAATAAAACAAGATGTGGAAGAAAAACATGCAAACTTATGTGTGTTTGACATTGAAACATTCAAATTGGAGCATAATATATCACTGAACATTAAGATTAAAAAATTACTAGCCCTTGGAAGCAGATATGCCCTGTTGCTCACCATGGGCAGTGTTCTCTACTCCTCCACGCTGGTCATCATCGATATCATCACAACAAAGATCATTGGAACCCGTTCCATACCTCATTCAAAGTATGTTGAGAACTTATGTTTTCTGACAAGCTTTTCATTTTGACCTTCTGTTAGAAAAGTGTTTTTAAATGCATAATCTCAGCTCATTTCTTACCAATATTATTAAGTACTTAGTTAATGTTTGTAGAAAAAATAACATTATCACTTAGTAGAAAGAAAGAACAAGGTAAAAAAACTTAATTTGATTGTTTTCAGTTGTTAGTTTCATTGGTACTTCTGAACATGAAGAACAGTCTAACAAACACTAACATTTTGTCACATCTCAATGTTTTCCTTCATTCTGCAAATGTTCCCAAAAGTGGTAATAGTTATTTGGTAGTTAGAGTAAAGGTAGTCCTTCAGAGTCATGTTAATAATGTTCTTGGTGTGTTAAAAACATTCTTTACCATTATTATATGCAAGAGGAATGTAATTTTTAGGTCATTAATGATAATATAGAATAGCAGTTAAATATGCAAATGTTGAGGGCTGCATATACCTGTATGTTGTAACTATTTAGGTAATATTATGTTGTAATGATGCAAATTGTCAAGTAATGACAATTTTTATAGTAATTGATAATTAATCTAATTTTCTGTCGCAGAATGACCACCCCCGATGGAGCCCAGTTGGTTGTGGGTGATGTTGAGTGGCTGGATGGGCTGGGGGTGCACTTACCTGGCCCAGCCCGTCCACTACCTGCAGGCCAAGCTGGTGCTTCAAATTGTGTTTCAACTACAGGAAGTGTGGCTGGAATTGGACAGAAGATGGTCAACCAAGGCTGTAGGACAGAGGTCAGTGTTAGCTGTATTAACACAGTGTTACAAGGTAATGATGAAAATATAAATTTACAACATAATTCAATGTCGTGCCCCAAACGAAAACACAAGTCAGATGACTGCACCAATAAACCCTGTGATGATAGTGATGCAGCAATGGATCAGATGTGTGTTGATGTTCCTTGCTGTGCACTGAGTGATATGCAGAATACCTCTGATGTGACCATGCATCCAATGTGTGCAAGTGATCAGTGTAAGTGTCATATGATGGACAGTTCTCCAGAAACGTATGCTTGCCAGCAGCTAGAGCAGCCAAGCTTCCTGGTGTTGGCTGCTGGAGTATTAAATGAACCTGGCCGTCTATTTACTCTTTGGTGGGCCCAGTCAAGGCATACACATAAGTGCAAGAAGGAATAGAGACAGGTATTGGGAGATGTTTGGCATATATACATATATATATATATATATATATATATATATATATATATATATATATATATATATATATATATATATATATATATATGTGTGTGTGTGTATATATATATATATATATATATATATATATATATATATATATATATATATATATATATATATATATATATATATATATATATTATATATATATATATATATATATATATATATATATATATATATATATATATATATATAGTGCTAAGTATATTGCAGCTGTAAGTTGAAAAATTGGATTGAAAATGTCCTAGAATTAGTAATTTCCTGAATTTAAGTTCTATAAGATGGTAGATTCTCCATCAATACATAAGTCTGTTTCCTTCACTGTATACAACAATGAAAACACTGCTACTGTAAACTCTTAAATAGATTAACTAATAAGGGAGACGGGCTGTCCATAAATACCAAAAGTCTTTGTAAATAGGGTGCAATAGGGTTAGTGGCCATTTTCTATTATTTTTAATTAAAAAGCAACTTTAAGATAATGTATATCACTGTACAATATAGAATTATCAAATTATGATTATTTGAATTTTAATGTACCTGAAAAAATGATAATACAGTAAACTAATTAAAAGAAAACTGTGGAAAGCAGATATTGAGTGTATTGAAACTCATGAAGCAAATATTATGCTGAAGGAAGTGTTGTAATTGTCCAAACGCAAACGGTAATCAAACTGTTCACTCGTAAATAAAAAGCACGTCTGACTACAGCCAGTGTTTATCAGTGGTGAAGGAGATGAGGCAAAGATAGGGATATGATGCATCACTTTCCCCAGGTTTAATATTTACTTTTTATTTGTATTGATGAATTACAAATATAAATATTATGCATGTGGGATGATTACAAATGTATGTAAGTATGTATATGATTTATGTATACAACCTTTTGCCTTGACGACCCCTGGAGGAGGCTCTCACGCATCTGATGAGGCCTTTGGATCATACATATCACGATGCAGCTGTTCGTATAAAGAAAAGTACAGGGGATCCTCTAGAATGTTGATGTAGTGGTCAGCCTCCCCATGCCATTGTTATGTGACCACAACAATTTGTTTTGTAGCCACAACATTAGCATAAGATTTAGTAAGTAATGGATTTAACATACAGGGTCCTGACACTGTTAAACCTTCATATTGACTTGTACGTATATAGTACATTGGCAACCATCCTGCACATGCTCAAAATTTGTTTGCAAAATTTTTAATACAATTAGCAAGTAAAAGAAAACCTGGAAATGAGACTAGAAGGGTATGCCTCTTGCCAACACTACCCATTATAGTGTGATATGATTTAATATTTCCTTATCGTCTATACATAATTGTTTGTTTATTTAGTTTTTATATACATGTTATTATGAAAACCAAATTGATGAAAGTTGATAAATTTTTGATTGGAAAAAAATCAAATTGTTATTAACTAATATACAGTATTATTATCTGTTTACCTTTTCAGTCCGTTAAATAATACATTTTATATCAGAGTCAGTTACATTGAGGCCTTACTGTATCTCAAATGCTACTTGGCTATAAACTTTCATCGCTTACTGTCTTATGTTTACTTAAATGAAGTGAAACTGGCATTATTGTACTTTTCTTTTATACAGTGCTCCCTCCAATTTTGCGGGTTCCAATTTTGTGATATTCCAATTTTGTGACCAAGACCAATCTCCATCTCTGCAAGCCCAGGTACAGTAAAATAGTCCTTTGAATTAATTTTCTTATGGATAATGATAATGTTTATGTTTTCTGCATTTTTCTTTATTATAGGATGTATAATTACATGTATTTGTTTACAAACAAAGGCAAAATTATGACTAAAATCGCCATAAGGTTAATGATTTTGCGAATTCAAATTGTGTGGCTTGCAATGTCGACCAATTTCACACAAAATTGGAAGGAGCACTGTACTGTGGTGGACTTAGTTCCAAGTCCCGATTTATCAAGTTTCCATTTTGCTGCTTATTAAATACCTTTTACATAGGTATCATATAAATTGTTATTCTATAAGAGATGAAAACTGTTGAATCATTTAATCTGTGTAGTTGTAAATTTCTTTTAAAACTGCTGAAGGACAAGCCAAAGAACAGTATATAGTGGTAAAGTGAATCTATAATTATCTAATCTCTAGCATATACTCATGAGGAGACTCAGGATAACATTTTATTTATGTATTTTATTTGGATGTCTGTACCATAGATCAGATCAGATGTGGGGAGGGAGAGAGGCAATAATAACCTATGAAGTGGCAGGGATAAACTTTAGGACACTGTTGTGGATAAGACCCTCAGTCCTCATTGGCGTGACTGACCTTACATGCTGTGATGGATGTGGTGCCCTTCTCTTCTTCTGTTGGGGCTACGCGTGAGGATTGTATGTGTATATGTGCATGGGTGTGTGTGTATGTGTGCCTTGTCTCAGCTACCCTTCTAAGTCTTGTCAGTGAGGAGAAGGCAAAAGAACCTGGCCTGCATCTCCTCTGGGACAGGTAGTTGCTATAACTGCAGGCCCTCCTGGTAGCACACAGTCACACCCCATCCCTGACCGCTGGTACGGTCCCGCCTCACCCAGTGGCTGTAGCCTGGGATCCTGTCGCATGATGTGACGCACGTGTCGTTTAGGAATGTTTCAATGGCCACCACAATGTCAGCTTTGTTCCTCAGGACAGCATGGGTGAGCTCACCAATGTTGGTCCTGAAGCTACGGATGTTTGCTGAGAGGATTTTGAGGCCATTAGGTGCCATATCTCAGCTTAACGTTGGTTGGCATAAACAGCACTGGTAGGGAGGCCGTAGGACAGCCCAGGGAAGCTGGGTGAGTGGAGGGCAGCTGGGGGAGCAGGGACGCGAGTGTTTATTGCGGCAGTGGTGGTCTGGTGCTGGGAGGCGGTGATCAGGGATGCCAGTCTCTCCGTCAGGAGTGCCCGTAAGAGGCGCTTCTTGTCTAGCTTCTGACGCTCGAGTGTAACAATTGTCTGCTACATGTTCCCGCCGCAGACTATAATCACACTGGAGTGTCCTCCTCTCCTCTGCTTGGCATGTGCGACAGTGGTCAGCAGTGTGTCCTCTCCTCCTACAGAAGTCACACATGACAGTAGTGCACACGTTGATAGTGTGGTCACGCAGGAGACGCAATGTAGTGCCCCCACCTTCCACTTACGATTGATTGCGATCCTTGTCAGGTAGGGAATAATTGTTGAATACCACCCTGGTAATTCCTTAGACACCCAGTTCTAAGGATCCTCCAGTATGACACTCCAGGAAGCTAGGGTACAGATAACGTCTGTTCTTCAGAGACGTGAATTTCAGGGATGTAATAATTCTTGTGTTAACTCTAAGGTTTATTCTTAAATTATAATATGGTACTCCTTGTACCTTCCTCTATGTTACTTCCTACTCTCCTTGTGGAGTCGTGTTATTCACTAAACATCGACTCCTTCCTACTTCTCCTGTGAATCGTGTTATATACTAAACAACGACTCACCCTATCATGGATTACTTCCTTTCGTATGTTACCTTCTTCCTCTACTCGTGACTCGTGTTATACACTAAACAACGACTCACTTCACCTATAATCTAATTAAAACAATCCTATCAATACCTCCTAGACCCTTCTATTTTTACACAACCCAGCCCGTCTCTCAGCTTCTACTCACGATACAGAAAGCCAGGTACGCGGCGACCATCTCGTCAGTTCGTCCGTCGTCCTCTTCTTAGTCGCTTCTTTCTTCACAAGGCTCTTCTTCCTTCTTTATCCTTGTGTTCCTCTTCTTAGTCTCTTCTTTCTTCACAAGGCTCTTCTTCCTTCTTTATCCTTGACTTATCTTCAGTAAGGTTTTTCTCTTTGCTAACCTTACGCTTGGTTAAGGATCTCTTCTTACAACTTGTATCCTTAGCTCTCTTATGAGACTCTTCTGTTGCTTTCGTAACTTTCTTCTTCTTTCTCTTGTGAGCCTCTTTTGTAGACTTTTAGTGAAGTCTTCTATTTCTCCCTTCTTGATACCGAGTTTCTGCCGAGTTTGGGCATGAGCGGGTCTAGAGATGAGTTTTCAGTTGACTGCTCGCTGTCAATCTTCGTATGATTCTGTTGTGTATGTCCTATCGCCTTCACGAATTTGGTTCAGTCTATCTGGGTCAGACTCTCGACTTACTCCCTTATCTCTTGATTAATAAATGTTTTAATATTCCTTTTCGATGGGGTACCCGTAGTGGGCCTCCCATGCTTTTGACCTCTTGCCCTTTGGTTGATGAGTACTTTTCGTTGTTGGGACAAAGAGGAGCTCAGAGGTCTTTGATGGATCATTCTCTGATACATCTTAAAAGGAGGAGGGGGCCTGCAGCTAGGCCTCTTGTAACATTCCGTTCCTTGTTACTCTGTATACTTCGTTCCTTCCTCTTGTTCTTCGTTACTTTCTTCCTCATGTGTATTTAAAGTACTGCTTGTGGGTTCCCACATCAAGTAGTTCTCCATCTATACCTCAAATGCTACCAACATTTCAGCTATATATTAAGGGGTGATTTTGAATCCATGGGTTTGCTTTTAGTTTATTATTTATCATAATATAGAGAAAAAAGGTGTTGAAGGCAGATCTCAGAAGGCAGATCTCAAGACATACTTAACAGCCCCAAAGGAGGAAGAGACCAGAGCCTCTTACCAACAAGCCTAAATCAGTGGCTGCGTCAGTGGTCTCATGACATGTCAACCATGAATAGAACAGCTTTTCAGGGTGATGGTCCCAGTTTTAGTCCCTTCAACAATGGGTAGACGTGACACCTTGACACCTACAGTGCCATATGCTTTTTGATACAATTAGAGCTTTTAACTCTTGTCATTAATAGGGAACTTCAATGGAGCCTGCTCTCTGGCACCCACCTGAAATTACCCCAAAACTACCACTAGATAACAGTGGAAAAATTTTAATGGCAGGATAGCCCAGTCCTTATGCCATCTCTATTCTAGTAGGGTAAGCCCTATTGAGGACCCCATGACACAAGGTTGACCACAAAAGATTGGCACAACCCTATGCCAAGTAATCTATTTTTTTATAGAAAAATTAATGTTTTTATCTTAATGGATCTGATTGAACAGCCCAAACATTTGATTGTATGGAAAAAATCTTAGAGAATGCTAATAGAATTTAAAGAACTTCCCTTCCGCACATTATTGGATGGCATCCAAAATATAACTATATAGTACTTTATAGCAATCCTTACATATACAGTCTCATTGATGCATCTCACTGCCATTATTGACCTCCAATTATTTATTTAGGTTTTATGAAAACACGTTTTCCATTTCATGTAGCAAAAACTCTATTTAAGGTGTATATCAGAGGTTCTGATTCTGGTTTATGTAAATAATTGTGGAAAGTAAGAGTAGAAAGATGAGAGGATTTTATTTTCCACCTATTCTAACATCATGTCCAAACTTATCTGCAATTATGCTATTAATCCATGGAACAGCTTGGCTGATAGAGGCATAAACTCCTGGCAATCCATCTTTACCACAACCAATGCCCCAAGACACCACACCAGCCTGTGGGAGGAAAGAACTTATTAGTTTGATATAATTCATTGGGGACCACTGAACAAATGTGTGTGTGGAAGTTTGATGCAATTCTCTATATGTTTAGAGAACCTACTTTTCAGTACTGATAGGAGGTCATCGAAGATGATTTTGCTGTGTAAAATTTTTTCTTTGATTTGCTTCATAAATAACATAATTTACAAGCAACTAACAACTGAGGCCATCTCATGTTATTTACATAAATCATAAATAGGATTGGGCCACTTAATTAATTTTTAAGGTATATCAATCTTATTTTTCAAAGAAGACAATTTGTCCCTGATGATCGTTCTCAAAGCCTCTTATCATCATCTTCATAATTATTTTAAAAGGCATTTTCCATGTTTATTGGAGTTTTTTTTTGTCATCTGATGGCAGCTTGCCAAGTCGCACAGTTAAATAATACTTGTCTGTTATTTCTTTTACTATTGAAGTTCTTCTTCGGAACATCATCTCTTGTGTTTCTTGGTCTACTCACTGGCACTCAAGCTTCTATTTCAGTGTTTAACATGCATAACCCTGTCATTCTTGTCTTTTTCTCCATATGACTAAACTAATATGATCTACATGTTTTCATTAGTTAAATGATATACTTAATTCCAAATCTGCTTCTTCACTCTTCACTTGTTTTGACATATTTCACATTAGCATTGCACATCCACCTCACTATGTTCTTTTCATTCTGCTTCAGCTTCGTCACATAATCTTCAACAGTTTATGTACCATACATCATTGCACTTCTAACACATGACATATACAGTCTACCCTTCATGTGCAATGGAAGCCCTCTCATTGTTAGAAAGGAGATTGTCTCATTGAACTTTTTCCACCCAATCCTAGCTCTTGTTATAGAAGTAGCTTCTGCTCCATCCTCTGCAGCAATCATATCTCTAGATAACAATATTTGTCAGAGTACAATGTGGTGTAACCAAAATGACACCAAAATTACAGAGCAAACCATACAAAGAACGGCATAAAGAACTAAACTTATTTGCCATAACAAACGCAAGCTTAGAAGAGACATTTGCAGTTTTGAAAAATATTCACTAGCGTAAACCCACATGCCTTTTTCACAATGGAGTGTTCTAACGTCACTAGAAACAATGGCTTCAAAATAATTGGGAAATGCTTTGAACCTACGAAGCCAAGTACTTTTTTATTTAATCTTGCTGTCAATATTAGGAATGGACTACCCTTGAATGTCGTCAACTGAGATACCGTCAAAACTTTTAAAAAACACCTTGATAATAACTTCATATCAAATCCCTGTCTAGCACTCTTTGTTTCAAATTAATTAAGCGTTTATCTCTTTCGGGATCTTCAAATTTGCGTTTACAAAGTTGGTTTCATGGATGCAACATCCTTCTCACTGTCATAAATTCCAGGTAGTTTTTCAATATTACATGCTACTGCTTCTTTTCCAGCCAGCTTTCGCTGGAGAGATGGGTGGATGGAGAGAAGCCATATACAGTTCTATTCTTAGTCAAATAATAATAATAATGATAATAGTTATTGTAGTTCAGTGAAATCCAAGAGCCAAGTAGAGACCTATAGGTCTGATGCTGTTTGCATTCCTTTGTAATCTGCCAGGCATCTTTACTAACACCATGATGCAATGGAGTACATACAAAACAAAAATTTTCCTAAGGTTGTTACTGTAACTGTCCTTCCTTAAAAGAGAAGGCAAGAAGAGAGTTACACGATGCTTAAAGTAAAGTGGCTCACCTGGTAGTATGTACTGGGGTCACCTGGTTTAAAGCAGACTAAGGGAGAGCCACCATCACCTTCACAGGCATCAACACCCTTCTCTCCTCCAGCACATATGAAGCTGTCATGTAGATGGAAGCTAGTACCCAGACGTGTTCCGCGCATTGCCAGCTCACAGCTGGAGTGGTCCACAATTGGCAGCTCAATTGACTTCAAAATCTGGAGAGTAACAATTTCTGTGAGAACTAATCAATACTATCATTCAAAACTTCTGTTCATAAAGCCAAACTTGTGGTACATTATGAATTATTTTGTGACTTACTTGTTGGTATTTGCCAACTTCACTGAATACATCTTTACCCCAGCCACTAACAACACAATCGTGGTTGTTAAAATTATAGTTAGGGGGTGGCAGGCAGATAGTGTCAATAGTGTGGCCAAGTTGTGCCGGCTGCTCTAGGATGAGAAGAGCCACATCATTTGCCAAGGTGCTGCTGATGTAGGAAGGGTCCACTAGCACCTCTTGGACTCTATAGTCCTTATGAGGCAGAGACTCTGACTGTTCCTTGAAGTTCCATTCCCCAAGTCTTACTAACAGTTCAGCAGGATTCTTTCTGTAATATCAAAGATAATATACATATATGTGTATATATATATATATATATATATATATATATATATATATATATATATATATATATATATATATATATATATATCAGATACACATTTCGATTAAAAGTATATCAAAGTTGTAATGTATTGGAAAAATTAATTAGAAAATAGTAATTTCTCAGGTAAAGTCTGCAATGCAAGGAGAGATGAAAAATGATGTGAAAAAGGTACAGTCACCCTTGAGCTGGATAAAATATAAGGGATCAGCATATATGTGATGGTAAACATAAGAAAAAAGATGTGTGATGAGAAAAGTGAGAGATTCAGAAACAATATTATTGATGTATCAAGATTATTAATCTAGTGACCACCTTGATGTGAGGGAAGTTACTCACCCTGTCATATAGTGGGCAGCAGTAAGTATCACCCGGCTATGGATGAGTGACCCGCCACAGATGTAGAGAGGTGCTGCGTTGATTCCAAAAACCTTAGATGTCATTATAGCTGCCATCCAAGGAAACTCTCCAAACTGAGATTGTTTCTCCTGTGGGATTTTTTATACTATTTTTATTTACAAGCTATGAAAATATTTTATCTATGCTTGGAATTGAAATAATCATGTACATACAAAAGAGGAAGAAAAACTCACCTGAAACCCAACAAAATTAGTTATGATTCCATTGTGGTTGCGTTTTCCACAGGATGGGGAGAAGGATGGCATCTTTGGCTTTAGTGTGGTATCTATGTTGAAGCAACACGTCTCCTCGGGCTTGGGACAGCCGAAGCTAGTGCGCACAGAGACCAGTGCCAGGAAGCTTTCTGTATCCGTTGTCAATTCTGGAAAGGCAGACTAATATTTCATCTTGTCGTTTACTTTAACTTTTGTCATAATACCTTCTAATGTTCAGATTTTTATTTATATTTTGATTATTTTTAGTGTGAATGTAACCTCTCTCTCTCTCTCTCTCTCTCTCTCTCTCTCTCTCTCTCTCTCTCTCTCTCTCTCTCTCTCTCTCTCTATATATATATATATATATATATATATATATATATATATATATATATATATATATATATATATATATATATATATGCATGCATATATATATATATATATATATATATATATATATATATATATATATATATATATTCTTTTTTTTTTTTTTTTTTCTTTTTTTGAACCTGTGGCGTCAGTAGGCTTGATGAAGGAGTTAGTAGCACAGGTTAGATTTTTTAAGTGATGCCTCGTTTATTGTTGAGAGGCTCATGCTGCCCACAGAAGCTCCTCGATACATTTTGTGTTGCAATCCCAATCAAGGATAATGTTTTGGCAGCATGTGGGTGATCTTTGGCCACTCGACAGTTTTTCCAAAGAAAAGTGGCCAGCTCATTGCAGAACTCGAACTTGGGACTCTGAGCTGGTATGGCCACCACGCTAGCCATTAGGCCATCACCTTCCCAATATATATATATATATATATATATATATATATATATATATATATATATATATATATATATATATATATATATATGCCACTCGACAGTTTTTCCAAAGAAAAGTGGCCAGCTCATTGCAGAACTCGAACTTGGGACTCTGAGCTGGTATGGCCACCACGCTAGCCATTAGGCCATCACCTTCCCAATATATATATATATATATATATATATATATATATATATATATATATATATATATATATATATATATATATATATATATATATATATATATATATATGTACAAGGCGCGACTGTCAAACTACCATTCACTGTGATTCCTTTACTAGAGGTGAGAGAATAATTTGGGATGATTGAGAAGGTCAGTTATAGGGCCTAAGATTGTTTAGGGTAAGGTTTATGTGTATGGTAGAGGTGGTGGATGCAATTTCCTCAGTGAAATGGCAGGACAAGAACAGAGTGCTAGATTATTCAAGAAAAGGAAAAGAGAGGAGATTGAGAGAGTTGGAGCATGCAAGGAGGGAATGTAAGGACAAGAATAAATGTTTGTTGTGTAAGAAAAAGAGATAAAGAAAGTAATAAAAATGTGTATTGTATAACAAATTTCATAACTATAATAAAGTGTTAACCGGTTGAGGGCCCAAATCATCCTAAGATAGTCTAATCACCATCATCAACCTCTATGAGTCCACTGTAGGATAAAGGACTCCACAACCTTCTCCATTCATCTCTATATGCTGCCCTCTATTCCAGGTTACTTAAGCCAAACTTCCTATCTCATCTCTCCTAGTTCACTCTCTGCCCTGCCTTTTTTTCTTACCATCCCTGGGTTGCCATTCTGTTACTCTAAAATACGATCTATTATCTCTTTCTTGGAATTAATGCGTAAACTCTTTCCCAGCTAGAAGGTAGTGTTCTTTGAAGGGGTTTGTTCATGTGCAAAGATTACCATAAAGTGAAATGACTAAGAGAGTGTATATAAGTTTGGTAGATGCATTGGGTGTGAGTACAACCTCCAGTGAAATAGACTGAGTGTCAGACTAGTATATAACAGAAATGCAAACGAGGATAATGAGAGTATTATAACATACAAGGAGGGAATGCAAGGACTTATGTAAGACTGGAGACTCTTTCGTTGTAGTTATTCCCTGTGAGGAATTCTTAGAAATGGGTGTCAAATATAGATAGACTGATAGATAGAGAGCTTCCACCTAGAGCCTCAATGAGCTATATATATAGATATAAATGATTGACTGTGGTTTTCTCATGACCTGGAGAGTTCATACCATTTGATTATGAATGTTTGGTTCTCCTGACTGTGTACCACTAGTTGATTGAGTTCCCAGTTTTGGAGGAGCTGTGAGGGTGAACTAGCATTGGGTGTTGAAATTGAGACAGGTCCTTTCTTTCTTTTAGAGTGGAAAAAGAAGCACACTTTCACTGTGTTCCTAACCATCTTGTAGAGCTAGACAATGTTGTTGACTATTATAGAATTATTATTTCTCTAAACCTTCTATGGTGCTGTTTACTACTTGTTTTTACTTCAATGAAAATAAATTATTCCTGTGATGAGTATCCAGCACCATGTCAAATACATTTAGTCAATTAATCAATCATTCTCTCTCTCTCTCTCTCTCTCTCTCTCTCTCTCTCTCTCTCTCTCTCTCTCTCTCTCTCTCTCTCTCTCTCTCTCTCCTCCCCCTTACCTGCTGGGACATTGTTGTCTTTACACTGCCAGATTGGAGCACAGGAGCAGCTTCCTTCTATCAGTTCAGAGTTAGGGTTGGGGGCAGGTGGTTGATTCTGGTCACAGTTCTTATTGTTACCATCGATTGCAGCCGACAGCTTACAAAGCAATTCTGCATCGGACAGGTTTGATGTGTCTACTTGTCTTCCGTGCCTGCTGTGCGCCTCAGAAGTTGCAATGGAGGTAGGATCTGGGAGAGAGCTTGCTGCCGCTACCAACAGCAGAATTCTCCATCCTAAGGTATACATGTTGGCCTTCAAAGAGAGCTTGTGCTAAACTTGAACCTCCTCACGCTAACCTATGTCGGGGTAGAGATTAAGAGGAGTTGGAGTTGGTGGGATTATATTTGTGATATGGTATTTGTTGAAATCTTGTAGTAATGTAGTAAGTGGTAATAAATAATAATAGTAGTAGTAGTAGTAGTAGTAGTAGTAGTAGTAGTAGTTGTTGTTGTTAAAGAAAAGTAGTACAACTAGTAATAGTTTGAGGTTGAACTTCAAGTATTTATCTGTATCAATTTTTTAATCAGTATTTATTTGTTTGTCTTTTTACTTATTCTTTAATTTTTGAATCTAAATTGTCGACGGGTGCTGAGTATCTAGTCCATCTGAGTCCATCTCCGCCCGCCAACCACTTGTCTTGTAGTATTTCCCTTGTTTCTTCTTGATAATTAATTTAGCTTTGTATGCAGCCAATTGGGAGGTAAATGACCGGGATCAAACTTTTGACTGTTTTAGAGGAGCAAAAACAAATTCGGAAGGAAGAAAATAAGGCGGTAAAAGCTACCACTCTGCTTATAACTCGTGTACGAGTTGATCCTGCAAGCGTGCGCACCCAAGTTGGGGAACTCGAATTAAAAAAAAAAAAAAAAACTTGTAGAAACTTTGAGTTGGTAAGAATTTGCTGCAACGTCCTTCATACTATATATATTTTTCGTAGTTGGATGCGTAATTGAAAAAAAAAAGAAAAATCAGACATTATGTACAGTACAGTTTTACGACGTAACTACCAGAGTTGTCCTTTCCCTTCCCGAACGTAAATCTATCTGCAATCAAGGCACGCGGGGATCGAGGTCTTGGTGTGAATGACGTCTACGTAGATCTGCGTCTCACCTCAAGTCCCTCATGCCTCACACTCATCCCTTGACAACACACCTCTGGCCTTACCTTTCTGATCTGAGAAGCACACGGACATATACACCCTCACACCACCGGCACACACTTGCTACTGAATTTCTTTCTCGCTCTCTTTGTCGATCCTGGACATCCCCTTACCTGGCCAGAGGGTTAGATTGAGTTGCCACACACACACGTGTAGGTGAACTTCCACTTCACTTCCTCCACCAACTGATGTCATGCTCCTGAAAAAGCCCCATAATTAGTCCCCCTTTGTTTGCTTCACCTATTGCACTGAAGCTCCTTGGCAGGCGATTCAGAAAAAAAGTTTGTATATAGTACATTTTTTAAATTATCTATTTTGTTAAAGTTTTTGCAACCACGCAGGTGTTGTCGCTAAGGTGGTTGTAACACACACAGACACACACTTTCAGTAGGAATTTAGGAAAATTGTCCAGGGAATCGAAACGTAATTTTATGATTATTCAGTTTATTTTTTATATCTGAGTTTTTTTTTTTTCTCTTCAGTTCTTGGAAGATGACATCATTATCAAAGGGAAGGAAGGGGAAATCCCACACCGCCCCGACACACACACACACACACACACACACGGTACGTTAAATGTTGTCAGTGGTAGCGCCATGGGAGAAACAGCCTCTCAGCCTTAATTAATTTTGAAGCCAATTATAGGTAGCTTCACACTTTCAATGCTCGGATCACCTCAACACGGTCACCCCTTCCTCTCCTCCACTTGGTCCCAGGAAATCCCCGTTAAGCTTCCCCTTTATAAATAATGTAGCTAACGGAGATACCAGTGGCATATTATAATAATTTCCTTGTTTTAATGTATTCTTGAAATCAAAACTTTAGTTGTATGATTTAATCCATGTGTTCGATTTATTTATACCATCAATTATAATTCATGCTCGTAATTTTTTTTCTTTCACCCAATCACAGTACTATTGATAATCACGTGTTGGACTTGGACTGGTAAGCGCCAGCTATTACTAATTCTGTTGTTATATTTTATCTCTTAAATTTTATCTATATTATTCTTTATGACGCAGTATATCTCTCTCTCTCTCTCTCTCTCTCTCTCTCTCTCTCTCTCTCTCTCTCTCTCTCTCTCTCTCTCTCTCTCTCTCTCTCTCTCTCTCTCTCTCTCTCTCTCTCTCTCTCTCTCTCTCTCTCTCTCAATGACTTCCCCGAGGAAAACTTATGGAATGTTTACAAATATTCAAAAGAGTTTAATAATTTTGATGCAAGTTAACTATTTTTGATTGATGAATCCTCACAAACGAGGAATAACGGAGTGCAACTAAGATGTAGACATATACAGTATTGTACGAACTTCTTTACTAGTGGCGTCCTTAGAAAGTGGAATAATCTTTCAAACAAACATGACCACCATCTCCTCCAACAAGCTTTTCTATAATGTCATATGACTCAGAGTCCTGCTGGCTACTATATTTCTGACTGTGTTCACTTAAAATACCGTTTGCTTTTGATATAGTTTATTCTATATTTAGAACAGACCTCTTAGTTTGGAACCTGGGTCTGAATTCCATGTAATTTTATTTAGTTTTCTCTCTCAGAAGATTCTACCACCTCAGTGTTTTCCAGAGGACTTTTTACTCAAGGTATTCCCAGCTTATTTACAATAACAAACCACGTACACTGCCCTCTTCCTTTCCTCTCCCTGTTCTCCACCACTATCACGTAAACAGTCCCGGACATCCTCTTCTAATCCAGCCTCGTCACCACCAACACCACTTTTTATACCACCACCACCACCAACGTTTCGTTATTTATAGATATATAAAACAAATTTAATGAAAACGGACTGCTGGAAGGTATCTTTTTTATACTAATGGCGACTTAAAGTGAAAAGTGACAAGTGAACATCAGACCGAAATATATAGGATGTAAGGATAGGTATATTTCCTCTTCTTTCACCCTTCCTTTCTTTCTCCCTCCTTCCTTCTCCTTCCTTTCTCCGTGCCTCTTCCTTCCTAGTGTGCGCGTTGGTGTTTAGTATAAGACAGGTGTTTTGTGTAACCTCATCCAATCCTGAAGGACGAACACACCTAGGGATGAACCCAAAACCTCGACGCAATTTGCTTTCTTTTCATTGCGTTTATAATATTACTTAATTTTGTTCCAGTATTCATTGAACAAAAAGGAGGTAAATCATTAACTCTCTGGTCGTATAGATGTAGGAGTTAATGAACACGTATGATGCACATTTAAGGGATTTTGTGTGATGCAAAGTAAATTTTGCGTTAGGAATTCGCAGCTCCCTTCCCTTCCTTTGTCCTTCACCGGAGAAAAAAATTGCCTCGAGTTCCTGGGTTTGGTGGCGGATGTAATATTTCTCTCTCTCTCTCTCTCTCTCTCTCTCTCTCTCTCTCTCTCTCTCTCTCTCTCCTCTCTCTCTCTCTCTCTCTCTCTCTCTCTCTCTCTCTGTCGGACCAACAAAATAATGATAATAAAAATCATAATAATAATGATAATGATGATAGCAATGATGATAATAATAATAATAATAATAATAATAATAATAATAATAATAATAATAATGATAATAAAAAAAATAATAATGATAGTAATAATACAAATAGTAATGATGATAATGTTAATAATGATAATAATGTTAATAATGATAATAATAGTGATAATAATATTAGTAATTATATTCTATCTTTCGATAGACCAGGCTAGATCAAGCTCTTATCCCCCTAAAGAGGGATAAGAAATAAGGCCAAGATAATGCATGCATACATACACAGACCATGCACACATACATATACACTCCTCTCACTTAGCCTCTAGACCCCCATATGAGAAGAGAAATCCATCCCACCCAAACACTGCACGTCAGGGCAGTCAAATCGGGACTAGGGTGAGGGTCGTATCCACAATAAGAGTTCTAAGGGTTTATCCCTGCCGCTTCATATTTAACTCATGCCCTCACCCTTCCCGGACTTGATTTGATCCAAGGGTCACACCAGGGGCGCGAAAATCTTCTGCAAGGTTCATCAAGGCCACATCATTAATCATGCATTTACCTCTGTTCTCTATTGATTTCTATTAAGCATAATACTCCATTCTTGTTCCACAGACATTGCTCTTTCATTCAGCGTTCTTTTCACATCACTATCCATCCCATTCGTGGCCTTCCTCCCTTCATCTGAACCTCACATCTTTCACATGAGATCCTACTTTTCTCTTCACCAACCGGTCCTCCTCCATGTGTCCAAACCAGCTTAACACACTCTGCTCTCCTCGATCAGCCAGCTCTCGTAACACTAGTTCTCCTTCACACCACCTTATTTCTCACTCTTTCCATATGTGTTACTCCACACATACTCCTCGGGCACCTTCATCTTTGAAGTCCGTCACAAGTCATTCCAGAGCTCAGACGACGGGAACTGAGTGGATCGGGGCGAAACGGAACAAAGCTCAACGGAACTGAACATAATTGAGCAAGGCGGAGTGAGTGGCGGGACTTGACGGGGAGATGCGCTTTTTACTACCTTAGAAACTATACGGTAGAAGTCGAGTCATTACTCCTCTTTTTTCACGCCCAACACACACACACACACACACACACACACACACACACACACACACACACACACACACACACACACACACCACACACACACACTCTCTCTCTCTCTCTCTCTCTCTCTCTCTCTCTCTCTCTCTCTCCTCCTCTCTCTCTCTCTCTCCTCTCTCTCTCTCTTCCTCTCTCTCTCTCTCTCTCTCTCTCTCTCTCTCTCTCTCTCTCTCTCTTCTCTCTGCTACAAAGATGATTCCATCTTTGAGTACTAAATCTTATTTAGATAGCCTGGCGCGTTTAAATATGTTCTCTCTTAAGAAACGAATATTGACGCAAATATACTATTTTCAATTGATGACATATCGCGAACGAGGAGTAACGAGGAGTAAAACTATGATGTCAATAAATACAAACTTGACAGCACTTAATTCTTCTTGACCAATGACGTCGTTAGAGAATGGAATAAACTCCCACTTTTCCTGGTGTGGTGTAGGCTACTATGATAATAAACTTCTTTAAACACAAGCTCGACAACCATCTCATCCAACAAGGTTTCTGATAGAGGTTATATAACACCGCGTACTACTGGCTGTGTATCTGTTGCTTATAACTTGTTGGTTTGTCATTGTGTTTGCATTAGATAACATTTACTCTGGGTGAAGGACAGACCATATATATATTTTTTTCATCCACTAGGATCCGTATGGTCCTGATTTTCTAGGGTAATTCTTTGTAATTTTGTTTTTGTTCCACTTAACTTTATTTATTTTTTCTTTTCACCGTCCTTCATCGTCCTTCTTGCCTCCCCTGCCTGTCTCCTCCCTTCTCTCCTCCATTCCTTGCTCCCGGTCTGTCCTTCCTCCCTTCTCTCCCCCATTCCTTGCCTCCCTGCCTGTCCTCTCTCCCTTCCCTCCCCCATTCCTTGCCTGTTCTTCTATATTGCAGCACCTCTCCTTGCAAACAGTCCTTTTATCCTGTTCGTCTAGAGGAAACTTTTTTTGGAGATGAAAGAAACGTTTAGTTGATTGGGTGAAGAAACATCTGATTCTCTGTTTCTTTCCGTATAATTCCTTTTTTTTTTTCTCTCTCTCTCTCTCTCTCTCTCCTCTCTCTCTCTCTCTCTCTCTCTCTCTCTCTCCTCTCTCTCTCTCTCTCTCTCTCTCTCTCTCTCCTCTCTCCTCTCTCTCTCTCTCTCTCTCTCTCCTCTCTCTCTCTCTCTCTCTCTGGCCCTAGCTACATGCAAGATATTTATGCTCCTCAGGTGTGTGTAATTAATAAAAAAAAAAGTTAGCTTGAGGCGCCATGAACAAAGCAGGAGAGAGAGAGAGAGAGAAGAGAGAGAGAGAGAGAGAGAGAGAGAGAGAGAGAGAGAGAGAGAGAGAGAGAGAGAGAGAGAGGAGAGAGAGAGAGAGAGGAGAGATTGGTTTTGGCAAAGATCCAGCTTTACTCTTTTATTATCTCTTTTTTCTCTCTTTCTCTCTCTCTCTCTCTCTCTCTCTTCTCTCTCTCTCTCTCTCTCTCTCTCTCTCTCTCTCTCCCTCTCTCTCTCTCTCTTCTCTCTCTCTCTCTCTCTCTCTCTAACCACAGTACCTAAGACCAGCTATCTTTTTTCAACCCCCCCAACCTCCCTCCCCATCCCCGACCTACCCACACACCTTCGTTCTATGGGTTCCTGGAAGAGGTTGGGCAAGGTGATGCGAAGATGGTGATGCACAACACTGATGTAGGTGAGGGAGGCTGGGTGGGTGGGTGTACGCACTGCCTGTTTGGCGTTAGGGAAGTGCAAAAGGCTCACTGGGATTTTATTTTCTATTTTTCTTAGGTTTGTTTTGGAAGACAGGCACATATTGGTCAGTCTTGATTACCTACACACACACACACACACACACACACACACACACACACACACACACACACACACACACACACACACACACACACACACACACACACACATACACACACACACACACACACACACACACACACACACACACACACACACACACACACACACACACAGTGATTACCTGTAGATAGTAAAAAATAAGGTAATGATGAGTCAGAAGTTAATTTTGTAATGAGAATCTAAGGATGAAGGAAGGCGTTAATGATAATGTTTAGTTTGCTGTGATGTGATACTGTTATACTATCTCATTTTTTGTTAACCTTTTCATTCCATTATAATTCCTAGAAAGAAGTCCCTGCCGTAAGTTGTTACCACAATATAGTATTCTTTCTTATTAGGAGACAAGGATGACGGGGAGTCCAAGTTGTGTAATGTTACCTACTAAGGCTGAACGTAGAGCACAGTAACGGTGATAAGTAATGAAGATAATGACCAATAAAAGTTATTAAACACGAAAAGCTACTGGTGATGGAGGTGAGTTGGTGTGCGGAAGACGAGTAAAATAATTAATAGTCTATATTCATCACTGAGTGCTTATAAGGGAAGAGGACATGAGCTGGATGGATAAGTGTCGTAGAAATAATAAGGAAAAAGACAAAATCAACTAATAGTGTCCGATTGACGTAAATATACAGCGATGTATTATAATGAAGATGTGAAACCAGGAAGAAAAAAAAAAACCGTATCAAAATAGGAAAATATTAAGGAATAGGAAAAGTGCAATTGTAACTTGGTACATTATTTAGTATACATTTGTGTGTGGGATGTGTGGATGTGCGTGGAACCAATGATGAGATAAGGGGTACAAACTGGGTATAGGTCAGGTATAGATAGGACCAGCAGGTGAGGCGAGGGAGATTGGTGTTACTTGGAGAAGGCAAAAGGGAGTCTGGAGGGATCAGCAACCAAGTCTATAGGAAGATGGTGAAGGTTAGTGTGTATCTACTTGATATGAGAGGTGACTCTGGATACGAACACGTGTAGGGAATTAACAATGAAATAAAAAATGAGGGTGAAAGAAAGTAAGGTAATATTATAAATGAATAACGAAAATGATAAAGAAGGAAGGAAGGAAGGAAGGCAGACGATAACTATATGTAACTATCAGGTGACGTTGTAATATATTGAAATCACATGGTTGGTCTTATGTATTACTATTATTATTATTATCATTATTATTATTATTATTATTATTATTATTATTATTAGTAGTAGTAGTGGTAGTAGTGGTTGTTGTTGTTATTGTTGCTGTTGTTGTTGTTGTTGTTGTTGTTGTTGTTGTTGTTGTTGTTGTTGTTGTTATTGTTGGGATTGTGGTGGTGAAGATGGTGGTGGTAATAATGGTGGTGGATATTATTTTCAGATTTAAGGTTTAAGAAATAATTTTTTTAATTTATTTTTCTTTCTATATTTGTTTGTTGTGAAATTCAACAGACAAAGCGGAGGGACAAGTTTTGCTGTTGACCTTGAAGAAGAAGAAGGAAGAGGAAGAGGAGGAGGAGGAGGAGGAGGAGGAAGAGGAGGAGGAGGAGGAGGAAGAGAAGGAAGTTAGCAACATACGGACATAAAGAATACTAACATGAGATTGGCTGAGAATCTTTTGGAGATTTTTATTATGAATATAACTGAGAAAGAAGAGAAAGAGAAGTAGGAAGAAGAGGAGGACATAGGAGAGAGGATCAGCTAAGGTCACTCACTTGCAAGTTGCCAGTGATCGCCGGTACAGACCCTAACGTAGACCTCGAGCCTGCAGTGTATACGCGTATGTCATGACGTACGATCACTATAGGTATTACTATGTAAAGTTTGCCTGATATCCGCCAAGCACGGTTCTGTTGGTCAGTGTTAAGGGTCACACACTCCCAAACATGATCTCGGAATTGTTACTGATGAACTATTCCTTAATTCTCTATTGTATTATCGTCAAATTGTTAGAATGGCGTGCAAAAAAAGTTTATTAACATTAATGCAGTTACTAGAAGCTCATTTAATTGTATTATAACTGTGTTCTACAACGTAGCATACGAGTTTTGAAGTTAAGGATACAAACACACCATATAACCTCAATAAGGCGAGACATTCTCATCGGTACAAAAATGAAAATTTGCACATGGACGAAATTGCTAATTGAAATAAGTGAAAATACTATAGGGAAACGAAGTAGTTGTGAAAACTTACGCTATGAAGCAATATCTATAATTGTGTAAGAGTTAGGCAGCCTCTGTGCGATGAAGAGAACGGAAATGTCGAAGTAGTGATGCAAGAGTTAGTTTTAGAGTAGAAAAATGGAAAAAACTGATTAAGGGAAAAATAATTAGGTAAAGGAATCTCTGTTATGGTTGAACAGTCTGGGTACGAAGAATTATGAAAAAAGTAAAACATGTGAAATTTTTCCCCGTTGGCTGTGTTGTAGTGTTCGTTATGCGGCTGGACAGTTGCTAATTCTATCCTGACTCACTACTGCTTCCTTGCGGGGTTATGTAGTCTTCGATACGTAGTTCGGCGATTCTTTAATTACCTTATGTTCTATTATAATTCATCGGTGGTGAAAACAATATAGGTCATAGGGTAAAACAAGGGAATATGTTTCTTCTCGATGCAATCCTCTTGTCTATTCAGATGTGGAAATATTTAGTGAAGCTGTGAGTGTGTCGTCACCAAGGCTATGAGAATGAAGACAGATAAAGGAAGCCATTCGTGTCTTCCTTTGGAAATGCAAGTACCTCCCAGACCAAGACAAACACCTTTTATATTCAAACTATTACTCTATAAATAAAGTATCGAAAAACGCTCATAACATTTAACTTTTGAACACAGTGACAGTATAAGAAAAGTCTATCTTTGATTGATCACGCAGGCGTTTAGTGAAGGAAGCTTTCAGGCACAAGCTGGCATCTTCACAGAGCTGTGATCCCGAGTACAAACAGGTTTTGTACATGTATCTCAAGAAGAGACTGTCAACTGTGTTACTACTAAACATCGTGTGGAATGCAGGGATGGAATGGGAGGAGGAAGAAGAAAAAAAGGTAATGGAGAAAGAGGAGAAGGAAAAGGAGGAAGAGGAGAAGGAGGAATAAGGAGATGGATGATCATTATCAAAATCATCGTTAGTATCTGATGAATTAATTAATCCCTTCACAGTGGACATTAGACTGGAGTACAGTGGTAAGCTTTTGAGGTGCCGGAGCTTCCTGAAATCAAGATTCCATATTTAGGCTTAGAAGTCATGCAGTGGCTTTACGAGTTTCTGATGCCGCAGGTATAAACAGCTGACGGTAATAAACAACATCAGCTTTCAGTTTTCTCAACAACCACTGATTGTACCCAACACAAGGATGGTGGTACAGATGTGCTCCTAAGGATGGTTGCACGTAGGTAGAATGTTTAAGTGTACAAACTCGAGTCAGTAGGTTGAGATGTTTGACTTTCTAAATAATCTTTTCTGAATGACGATAAATGTACCTAGAGTCAAGTCGGTAGGCTACGCATTTTATTTTTGTCCTGTCTGCCTTGCAAAACCAACTTTCTACAATTTATACCAAGAATATTTTTCTATGGGAAGAAGTAATATGTATCAGACACACATACTGTAAATAGACCAGCATTCGCATACGTCAAATAATATTTGGAGAAGAGTCTGAATAGCATGCCGATTATATTATGTTTCTTTCAGTCTTTTGTCTTATTTGTTGAGCTGTGCAACGTTTTTTGTCTACAAAATTGTGCAGCATTTTTACCAACAAAATTTAAGTTACATCATAAATCATCAATGCTAACAAGGAAAAAATTGTCATATACGCTAAGATTATTTTAAGCGAAGAGATGTCCAGGAACATAATTTATTACAAATGCTGCCTAAGTTGCCAGTTTGTAAATATCAGGCATCGTGTGTCGACGTCTATAACCTAGCAGGGAAGCGCGTTTGATTAACGTTGTAAGTCTAATGTACAATCATGATGCAGACAAGTGATTTGTGACCATTGTATGACGCCACAGTCTGTGACGGGAGATGAGTGATCGCAGCTACGTGCAGCTACAGCGTATGCCCCCATTTCAATTTTTACTTTACAGTCTGTATTGGAGGCTGTAGCTGTATTCTTAACATGAGAGGTGGTGTAGGATCACAGCTCACTCATAAACACATAATAATGCAAAATATGCTGTAAACAAATTATTCCCAAGATGAGGATAGAAACATTATAGCATATACAGCGATTTATTCCATAACATCAGATCATGACTATTCACTGCGCAGATCTCGTGTTTCTATGCAACCTGCTAGTTGTCTATGCAACCTGCTGTCTGAATAGGCTTATGAATATTCTAAACACACAAACATATACATTCACGTTATGAGTGAGACGAGCAGCGCATACTAATGTGATTTCTTTATCTTCCAGAAAGTCTGTGAGGATCTTAATGGAACCAGGAGGATGGTAAGTTGATGTTAACTTTCCTAAATACACAAACACTTTTTCAAAATGTTAAGGCATTGAGTGTGGTGTTTTACGGCGACATTCTAAAATTTATCAAGTTGTTGGAAATTTCCAAAGCTGTAGGATGTAGTTTCGTGTTTGATAATGTCGAGGGCATGGTGTAAGTAGTCTTACAAAATATTTATCTGACTTATGTTCCCTTCAAGGGGAGATATAAAAGACAAGGCTATTAAGATTGGGGAAGATTTTACTCTCACCTTGTCTTCTGGCA
>JAXIVD010002759.1:0-10000 GCA_036785275.1 Cancer borealis
CTCATTTTCTGTTCCCCGACATTACCTCCCTCACTTGTGTTTCATTTCGTTCATGTGTACAAAACATGCAGTCAGGTAACACATTCCATCCTATTCTATTTACGTTTTCCTTCTAACTACATTAAATTTCATCCTAATCTAGTTATAAAATTTTTTTTTTTTATCCTTCTTGTCTCAACTTTTATTTCTTTCTCTCGCTACACAATTTTCCTTCACTAATATGAGCAGGCCTTTCCATGGTTTCCCCGGCTTGCTTGCTCCTGCCTGATCGCTGCAGTTTCTTAATTAACTGAATAACCCGAGATCCGGTCCGTCAGTTCTGCTCCCTTCGTAACTTCAGTTTAATAAGTCTTGGCGGAAAGCACAGAGAGGCAGTGGAGCTCTAGATAACAGCGTATCAGTTGGGAGTTTATGTTCGTTTAAGTTCTGTATGTGTTTATGTGTGTGTGTGTGTGTTGTGTGTGTGTGTGTGTGTGTGTGTGTGTGTGTGTGTGTGTGTGTGTGTGTGTGTGTGTGTGTGTGTGTGTGTAGAAAGAGAAAAAAAACTGAGAGAGAGAGAGAGAGAGAGAGAGAGAGAGAGGAGAGAGAGAGAGAGAGAGAGAGAGAAAGAGAGAGAGAGAGAGAGAGAGAGAGAGAGAGAGAGAGAGAGAGAGAGAGAGAGAGAGAGAGAGAGAGAGAGAGAGAGAGAGAGAGAGAGAGAGAGAGAGAGAGAGAGAGCAGGAGAGGAAGGAAGACATATAGACACGACATTGAAGCCAAATCACTAGGCGTCAAAGAGAACTAGGACAACACTGGAGAGAGAGAAGAGAGAGAGAGAGAGAAGAGAGAGAGAGAGAGAGAGAGAGAGAGAGAGAGAGAGAGAGAGAGAGAGAGAGAGAGAGAGAGAGATATATATATATATATATATATATATATATATATATATATATATATATATATATATATATATAGAGAGAGAGAGAGAGAGAGAGAGAGAGAGAGAGAGAGAGAGAAAGAAAAAAAAAAGTTGCCTGACTTCCATATCTTTTGTTGTCGTTTGCTGTGATCATTTCTGAGACTCAGCAATAATAGGTAATGATTGTGACTTGCATTGTGGGTGATGGGAGGGTCGTAGGGATGGGCGGGGTGTCTGTCTTTACAGGTCGTGTGTGCTCTGGGGAATCGATAGCTTTGTTTTGAGTACGTGTCGTTGTGTCGTTATTTGAAGCTGTTTCCCGTTAAGTATTTCTATTTGTTGTGATCCCATGTGAAGTGTTTCTCTACTAGTCTTCACGGTGTCAGTGAGAAATCAGGAGGATGAGGTCTGCATGGCTCCTGGGATCTTGTACTTTCTATTGACGTGCATTAAATATAGTGTTATCATATCATCATACTTCAAAGATAATATGTAATGAATGTAAATTATAATAGCAATGAACTCAAGTCATATGCTTACGAACGAGAAGAAAACTATCACGTGCAGAATAGTATCGTGTTTCTTGATGCCATTCGTCTCAGGCCACACTGGAGCATGGCGTCGCTGCATGGCAAGTGAGTTAGATAATGCCCGGCTGTGTGTAAGGAGAAAACGTTGCACCAAATCTGTGAGTGCGGTGTTGGTGATGTTTGGAAAAGGTTTAGTGTGAGGACAACCTGCTGGGAGGTGGAATGGGAGGTCCAGAAACGTACGGTACAGCTGTCTTTCCGGTCCACCCTGCCAAGAGCGGTGAAATAGACCAGCAGGGGAGACATGTGGACGCTGGCTGAAAATTAAGGTCATTTCGATATTCTCTCCGGACAGCTGCGGACATGTTTGTTTTGATGCGATCTTGTTGCGAAAAATAATAAATATAATAGATAGAATAAATAGACGCATCGTTATGTTGAGTAGTAGGTCTGGGTGTGACGGGCGTCGAGGTCACGTGAGATATCAAAGAAGTGTCAATACAGGTTTGTTTATGGTTACTGTAAGCTTCGGTGGTTCTTACGACTGTCCTAAACAAGATTCTCAAGTTTCTGTGAACCGTAAATGGCAGTCTGGTAGCAATTTTCTTACATTTTTCATCGATTATTTTATTCACTCATCATCAATTATACATGACCTTCCCCACGACTATCCTCTTTACTATCACCAACATTGAAATTTCCCCTCTCCTCTTTATTATAAATTCTTTGCTTCTAGTTCACTGCTCTTCATTCAAAGTTTGACTCGTCGACGCTTGCTCCATTACCTTTAATGTAGTCAGGTATTAAAGGTAATTTCTTCTTTCCCTTTCAGATGGTTGCCTAGTCTGCATGTCTCGAGTGTTCCTCACAAGTGGATGGGGAAGGAGACCCCACCCACCCACCCACACACCCACATCCACTCACAACAGACTCCAGTTAAAGGTAAGTCGTGTGATCATACACTCTCATGTATCTAAATGCTTTACGTCTCTCAAACTCTGCCTCAACGTTGCTGCTCGTGCTATTTTCTGCCGTAATTTTCATAGCTGCTTCGCCTCTCAGCTGGTGAACTGTTTACCTTCTCCTCAGCCGCGGCCCCGCTGTATACATGCTTTTCAACTCACTCTCATCCCTGTTCTGTTCATCTTACTGATCTAAATAATCATCAACATTTTTATCATTCCATCGCTTTTACAAATACTCTGTTTTTTTTCACCTTCCAAGGACTTAGAACTCCTTTAAGAGGTGAAGATGAAGACAACTCGGGGATTAAGACGACCATTTTCTTTTTCATCTGTTACTTTATAATAGTTAGGTGTAGGAACTCTCAGTAAGGGGATGGCCACAACAGAAGTCTCCATCCTTTCCTTGCCGAGCACACACCCTTCACTACCTGTTTCATTCCTTCCTCTTGCATATATTTTTATTCTCTCTTCCCACCTTGCAACTGGTCTCTATCTGGTTTTATTCATATTTTTTCTGTTTAGCTCACACTCAACTATTTGTTTATTTTTTACATGTCTAAGTGACTCTCGTATACTCGTTTCATTCGCTCTTTTATTTCACAATCTAAGCCTTTTTATTCTTTTTCCAACAGTACACGTTTTACAAATATGTACTTCTGTTGAGGTAACTATTCCACATTACACTATTTATTTATTTCCTCGCCTCTCATATACTTACATTCGCCTTTCCTGTTTTTCATTTCACATCTATGTTTATGACGCACGTAACGAAGTGAGAATTACGATGTTTTTCAATCCCCTTCTTTGCGTGCACACTCACCCCTCTTCCCTTACGTGCTCGTGTCTCATGTTCGTGTTCCTGCCTCTTGCCTCCCTAACACTCATTCCCTCTCCTCCCTCCGTCCCTGCACTGAGTTATTACTTCAACGCCTTGTACTACATCTCTTATCTCCTCACCATTTATTTTTATACTCCAATTCACCACAAGCACCCATCACCCATCACTCCACCCTTGAACTATGAGAAAGACGAAAGGGAATTACACACACACAGACACACACACACACACACACACACACACACACACACACACACACACACACACACACACACACACACACACACACACACACACACACACACACACACACACACACACACACACACACACACACACACGTATAAAGAAAAATGAGGAAGCTTCAAGATGGGGTTTCTAGGCCAGACAAGACAAGGCAAGGCAAGGAAAAGCAAGGCAATGCAATGTAAAGCAAAGCAAAGCAAGGCAAGGCAAGGCAAGGCAAGATAATTTAAAGTAAGAAAAGGCAAGACAAGGAAAGGCAACGTAAAATAAAGTAAGGAAAGGCAAGGCAAGGAAAGACAACGTAAAATAAAGTAAGGAAAGGCAAGGCAAGGAAAGACAACGTAAAATAAAGTAAGGAAAGGCAAGGCAAGGAAAGACAACGTAAAATAAAGTAAGGAAAGGCAAGGCAAGGAAAGGCAACGTAAAATAAAGTAAGGAAAGGCAAGGCAAGGAAAGACAACGTAAAATAAAGTAAGGAAAGGCAAGGCAAGGAAAGACAACGTAAAATAAAGTAAGGAAAGGTAAAGTAAAGTAAGGAAAGGCAAGGCAAGGAAAGGCAAGACAAGCTATTAGATGACATTTTCCTCAACAACTTTCTTAACGCCTTTTGTGCTCACTTGTAATTCTCTCACGTCTTCTACTTCATAAGCTTCCCTTCCTTTCATTTATTTTCCTCGTGTTTACCTTTCCCTTTTTCTTCTAAGGATGTTCACTTTGAAGTTGTTGTTTTTTTTTTTTACATGGTTCGTGGTAAATAGAATCATACATTGGCTTTTTTACTAATATGTATATCTAGACATTTTTAGACTCAATCCCTTGTTCACTGTATTTTGAAATTTACTTTGTGTATGTCACCATTATTTTTTTAATGTTGTTTCTGTCTGTATTTTTTTTATTTTTCTTCGTTCTTGGTATTACTTTTTTTTTTTGCTTTTTTTTTATCCACGAGCTTATTTCGTTATTTCTTTTCTACCACATTTTTTGTCTATCATTTTTATTTCCATTTTTTTCTTTTTTCCTGTGTTCGGGCAATTCAAGTTTTTCTTCTTTTTCCCCTCACGTGAATTTATTTCCCCATATTTTTTTTTCCATATTATTTTGTGTATCTTTTTTTCATGCACAGGAGTCATATTATTTGTTTGTTCTATGTCTTTCGAATCATAGGTTTATAGATAGATAAATAAATGGATAGACAGATATTGATAGATAGAGAGAAAAGATATATGAAAAGTATTTTGAGTTGCATGACGTTATTTTTTCATCATTTTACATTTTTCATTTCAACTATTCAATTAATAGTTTGTTTTACATTTTCACTCCTTTTTTTTACGTCAGATTCACTATTTAAATAAATAATCTTTTTGGCAACATTCACAACGCTTTCTTCAGAATTCTCGCCTTTGATATTATTTTCTATTCCGTCTGTCTTCTTTTCGCGGCGTCTTCATTTTCTGTTACTAGTATTAATTTTTTTTTCACATTTATTTTTAGTCCTGTATTTCTCGGTTTTAATACGTATGCGAGCAAAAACACTTTGCCTTAATCTTAGTGCGTGATAAATGTTGTGTAGAAAAGCGTTCATTCTTGCATTTTTGCGAGAATATTGAAGTTAAATCTGGCATACATACATACATACATACATACATACATACATACATATACATATCACTGGAAACAGATTTTTTCCCAAAAAATACTAAATTCACTTTTCTCAATTTTCGCCAATATTCTTTTTTTTTCTAGTAACGCTCGAAACGGTTCCGCACCCCATGTTTTACAGATTGTTAAAGATGTAAGTGTTTGACGTCCGTACAGTCCTTAGAGTCTTTGATGGTATGCTAAGGAACTGAGAGCTTACCCAATCAGCACTGTCTAATCGGCTAAGTTCAGAGTAGTTTTGATGTAAAGAGACATGAAAGGTAGTCTGGTATAAAAAGTCCCTGATGTGTATAGTGAAATTAATGGGTTTTCAGATTTTACATTTATATCAAAGAAAAAAGATGGCAAGCTTGCATCTCTTAGCTTAAAAAGAACATTAACAAGCTCGTAACTTCATTTTTTCCGTACTCCTTACACACACACACACACACACACACACACACACACACACACACACACACACACACACACACACACACACACACACACACACACACACACACACACACACACACACACACACACACACACACACACACACACACACACACACACACACACACACACACACACACACACACACACACACACACACACACACACACACACACACACACACACACACACACCAATCTTTCTGTGTGTGTGTCTGTGTGTGTGTGTGTGTGTGTGTGTGTGTGTGTGTGTGTGTGTGTGTGTGTGTGTGTGTGTGTGTGTGTGTGTGTGTGTGTGCACGCGAGCAGACAAGTGAACGAGCGGGTGCTCAACCTTGTCTCAGAAGCGATAATATTCTGCATCAAAACAAAGGAAATTTTCTTTACGAGTTGCTTATTAAAACGGCGACACGGAGGTGAGGTAATTTTGACAGCGAACGTGAGAGGAAGGAAGGAGGGAGGAGGAGGAGGGAGGAGAGAGATAAATGAATGGGGGAAAGTAAAAAGAGTGATAGACAAGAGGAAGATGACAAAGAGATGAAAGAGAGAGAGAGAGAGAGAGAGAGAGAGAGAGAGAGAGAGAGAGAGAGAGAGAGAGAGAGAGAGAGAGAGAGAGAGAGAGAGAGAGAGAGAGAGAGAGAGAGAGAGAGAGAGAGAGAGAGAGAGAGAGAGAGAGAGAGAGAGAGAGGAATTCCACACCTTTCTCTATGTACAGAAATCCTTAGTAACTTATAGCGCGAACACAAGTCACAACAAAAATGAATGTGAAGCGTGGCTGCAGCCTCCTGATGGAAACACCTGAATAAAAGGACGGAAAAGTAGCGTGGAGTTTGTGAATGGTAACTCTCTCTCTCTCTCTCTCTCTCTCTCTCTCTCTCTCTCTCTCTCTCTCTCTCTCTCTCTCTCTCTCTCTCTCTCTCTCTCTCTCTCTCTCTCTCTCTCTCTCTCTCTCTCTCATCCACCAGCATCATAAGATACTTACCAGCACCGCCCGCCGCTGCCAATAGGAGGATAGATGCTGCCTGAAACAGCACTGCGAGGGGTCCTGTCAGTGCTGGCATCGTGGACGTATTACAATTATAACCTTGCTAGCACGAGGAGCGAGTCGAGCACTGCACTCTGTCACCACCTGCGTCACCCTTCCTAGGCATGGTCACGCCCAACTATGTCTCTAAGCAAAGACGAGGACTTTCTTTAACATGCGTGCCTTTCGTGGTGGTGAGGTGGGGCGAGACTACCGAATAAATGGCTAAGTAGAGCTGGGTGTATGATGCGAAACTCTAAGGATGTCAGGTGTACGTAGGGAGACGGTGGGGAGGAAGGCCAGGCGAGCGACGAGGAGAGTGTCGGGGCCCAGGTGGAAGGGACAGAAGCACGAGCGCGCGTAACCAGTGGTGGAGGAGACAGCCTTCCACGCGCGGCTCTCGGGGCGACTAGATCAACAGGCAGCAGAGCCTCACTGACCCGCCTCGCGCCTGCCCACTGACCCAACCTACTTCTGCCGCTGACCCGCCGCCGCTGCATGCAGAGGAACACTTCTATAGACATGCTTATCTGTCAGTGAAGAGTCATGGAGAGGAAAATAATGCATTGGTGTTTCTGTCTGTCCCTCAAAATTATGATTACATGGCAATATATGGTGTTATAAATAGCACGGAAGGCTTGTGTGGTGTAGTAGGTCTGGCAAACTGACGAAACTACGAGGAAATAAGCTCAAAAGTTCTGGTGAATGGTTTAGTAATAGTAGTAGTAATAGTAGTAGTAGTAGTAGTAGTAGTAGTAGTAGTAGTAGTAGTAGTAGTAGTAGTAGTAGTAGTAGTAGTAGTAGTAGCAAAAGTTTTGATAATAATAGAAAAGTCATTATCTAAGCATACCATTTTCTAGCCCCATTTCTATTCAAATTTGTGGGTCACTCTCCCCTTCCCTCCCGCATGTTGATTCAGTTTTGTAATTTCCGAACATGATTTAGGAAAGCATTGAATTTGAAAACTGCAGAATAGAACAGAGTGGCAATACACCCTAAACTCTCACCTATTTCCGTAGTACTGGTAACAAAAACAGTAGGAGTAGCGGCAGCAGTAGTAGTAGTAGTAGTAGTAGTAGTAGTAGTAGTAGTAGTAGTAGTAGTAGTAGTAGTAGTAGTAGTAGTAGTAGTAGTAGTAGCAGGGCAGCAGCGTTAATAGTAGAAATAGTAATAGTAGTTATTGCTGAAAAGTTTCGCCTTGCTTGTACTTTAGGATCTGAAAATATCACGTATCTCCTCCCGTGCAGCAGATATAACACACGAAAATCTATAAGTGTAGTAAGAAGGCGGGAAGCTCTGTGATAAAGTGTGGCGCGCGGAGGGAGACTGCCACGCCTGGTAAAATCAGGGAAAGACGATTCCAAAGTCAACGCCGCCGTCAGACTTTGAACCAACAATAAATAATGGTTGTGCAGCCTTGACGCTGTGATGGATGATCTCAGATGAGGAGGAAGAGGAGGAGGAAGAGGAGAAGGAGAAAAGGATGATGAAGAGAAAGAAGAAAAGGAAGAAGAAAAAGAAGATTAAAAAGAAAAAAAAAAAATTTTTAATTAATGATGATGACTACAATATTAGTCTAATAAGGATGATGCTGATAAAAAAAAAACTTAATATACTCTAAGTCCTTGGAGACGTGATGTTGGCAAGCACGTCAATAAAGTTACGAGGAAGACGTAAATGGATTTTTATATAACTTTTTGCTAGCATCACCGTCTCAGTGTTAAGTTTATCCACCTTACTCCTACAGCACTTACTCATACTCATCTCACTGCTAGAGGGCGTGTGGAAAGTGGACTCAAATAACACTGAGTGGGAAGCAGACAACAGGATGTGTCATGTTAGGTAATCACTTTCTTTCCTCCTTGTGTCCCTTTAACTGATTACCTCCAGGACAGCAACCTACACTGTTTTGCCAGCTTTCCATAGTATAAAATATACGTTGTTAGGGAGTGAACGAGATTTCTGTTAAGGGAGTAAAGGTGACTGGGGAGTTATTATTATTATTATTATTATTATTATTATTATTATTATTATTATTATTATTATTATTATTATGATGATGATGATGATGATTATGATTAATGTTATTTTCATTTTTTTTTTTTTTTTATCATATAACAATCCGAATATACGTAATAATTGCAATTAAGTCAATGAAAAATCTACAAAAATCAAACAAACTAAATATCTATTATTTTTTTCTCATCTGTTCAATGAACATTTGCATTTTATTCAATTCTTGACGAAAAAAAGATAATAAACAAATGTTTTGTCTATCATAATTAAACATTTTTGCAGTGAATTAACTCACCAAATTAATGCAAATTGTGCTTAGCCATGCGTACAACAGACAAATATTCTTCAATTATATTCTAGCCTACTATGCACCGCGCGAGGGAGGAGAATATAATGTTTTAGAGCATCAGTTATTACATTTAAAAGTCACCAATAATGACCTTGAAATTATTAGAATGTTGCCATAATTGATAAAATGCAATACACGTCAGTACAATTGTCACAAGTCAAAACTACGGATGAACGACCGCGGGCTGTGAGTTGCTGTAAAGCGTGTTTAGTTGGTCTATTTAGTTGTTGTTGTTATAGTTGTTGTTGTGATGTTTGTTGCGTTGCATTATTGTCGTGGTCGTCATCATTCCTGTTGTTGTTGTTGTTGTTGTTGTTGTTATTATTGTTGCTGCTGCTATGTCCATAATTTTGGTGTTAATAGAAGAGGGTAAGAATGATATACAATTAGTAACTATCTCTACTACTAATAGCGCTATTAACTACTACTACTACTACTACTACTACTACTACTAATAATAATAATAATAATAATAATAATAATAATAATAATAATAATAATAATAATAATAATAATATCCTTTCTACTACTATTACTATCCCTCCTATTACTACTATCTCACCGCAGCCACAGACAACAAGGATGCCAGCTAGCACTCACGAAACAACCTTAACGATGAAGTTTTCAGACATCACCTAACACTCCGCATTCGCCTTTGAAAAAAACACACACATTCACTTCTACCAAGTTTCCGGCAGCAGGATGACAGCTGCACCGAGCTTCACCGCGTCCCCCACGGGCTAAGTTGCTTCATTTCACCAGCACGAAGAAGCCATCAAGTTAGTCGTCAAGTTGAGTGAGGTGTTACTACCCCCACCCTTCTCCCATGTCCTCTTTCTCGCAAACTTTTTCCATTTTGCTTCATTACGCGTGCAGGGTCTTCTTCCTCCTTCCACCATCCGTATATACTCCTTCCTCCTCTCTCTACAACCTTCCTATGTTCACTTATATTACTGTTTCCTTTTACGCCATTCGTTCCTCAGTTATTGTACTGCTTCCATAGAGTTGTGTCATTAGGTGTAATTACCTGGACCTCCACACAGC
>JAXIVD010002759.1:17500-20000 GCA_036785275.1 Cancer borealis
AACGAGGGAGTCGTTTCTGCTGTGGAGGAAACGGTGCCCTCCATCGAGGCGTTGAGGAGGTGGTCAAGAGTATCTGCTTGGTGTGACCTCTCGTCGTATCCCTACGTGAGGGAGGCATTGATAATATCACTAATACACACAATAAGCATCTCATATGCATGCATTTTTGATTCTAGTGTTTGATATCACCTGTATATTACAAATAATTTCCATTACTATAGACGTTTAGCAAACAGTAACACAAACCTCAATGAATATTTTAAATAAATTGAATACATTGTTCCAGTTATAGAACGAGAGCAGTAGGTGTGAGACTCACCTGTTGCATGTGGACGGCAAGCAGGTCATAGGCGGCGGAAATCATGACCCAGTAGGTGAAGTTGTTACAGAATCCAAGCAGCCTGGTGGAGGAGGATGTTAGTGTTACGTGTGTGTGTGTGTGTCTGTGTGTGTGTGTGTGTGTGTGTGTGTGTGTGTGTGTGTGTGTGTGTGTGTGTGTGTGTGTGTGTCTGTGTGTGTGTGTTGCGTCGTGGCAAGAATGTATTACGTATCAGCTTGATAAAAATCTTTTCTTTTGATCGGTACTTTATTCCAAATACAGGATCCTGTCCTGACACATCGATCCTTTCCTCTACTGATCTATATGCACGTGTGCGTATGTATATGTGTGTGTGTGTGTGTTGTGTGTGTGTGGTGTGTGTGTGTGTGTGTGTGTGTGTGTGTGTGTGTGGGTGTGTGGTGTGTGTGTGTGTGTGTGTGTGTGAGTTTGGCACTCATCACATGTAAGAAAAGGCGTTTTATATATATATATATATATATATATATATATATATATATATATATATATATATATATATATATGTATATATATATATATATATATATATATATATATATATATATATATATATATATATATATATATGATATATATATATATATATATATATATATATATATATATATATATATATATACATATATATATATATATATATATATATATATATATATATATATATATATATATATCTATATATATATATATATATATATATATATATATATATATATATATTATATATATGATATATATATATATATATATATATATATATATATATATATATATATATATATATATATATATATATATATATATATATATATATATATATATATATATATAAACACCTTTTCTTAAGTGTGATGATTGCCAAGCTTTCAAGGTTAAAGAGTCATAATTGCATACATACAAACAGGAAGCGCAGCATCAACAAACAACAACACCGGTTAAGGAGAGTAAATCGTGCGTGCATACACGAGACATTCATTGATCCTCACTAAGTATATGTTTGGAGTGGCTTGCCTTGCGTCTCTGTCATCGGTTCAGTATTTACGACATGGCTACTGTTTTTTTGCCTCTACAATTACCACTCCGCGTAGCCTTGCAATGACAGCAAGATAATATTGCTTGTACGAAACTTTTTTGCTTAAGCTTCAGGGAAAAATAACACTTCATTTTTGTGTACCTAATTATGAGTGAAGGATATTAGACACAACCAAACTCTGCATCCAATCAGTGTGTGTAACAAAATTCGAGGTGATGAAATGAAAAGGAATGTTAGTAATTTTCTTATCAAAATAATTCTGCCGTACATTTTTTCGTGAGCTCGCTTCTAGTTTGTAGTAGTGAAAGATTTCTTCAAGTAAGTTATATCAATTGTTACTTGTTTGAATACATTGTTTTCTCTTATATGTAATACTATTACCAAATTACGTTGTTTCTTGTGTGTGTGTGTGTGTGTGTGTGTGTGTGTGTGTGTGTGTGTGTGTGTGTGTGTGTGTGTGTGTGTGTGTGTGTGTGTGTGTGTGTGTGTGTGTGAATGAATCTCAAAACATAAAATGTAAATCACAAACATAATAGTAAACCCTTTTCAACCCCATCAGTCCTATTCTTTGCTACATAGAGACATCCGCCAAACAGGTTCTTACTCAAACTAGACCCCCAGGAAGGGATGTTAATAAACACTACTTAGATAAATCCACTTACCAGAACGCGGCCAGGTCCCTCACGCGTCGGGGCAACACAGGGTTATACGGCTCGGCTTTCTTCTTCCTTCCTTTCTCTTCTCCTTGATGTCCTCCACACCCTGATTCTTCATTTCCTTTCTGGTCTTCATTTTGAGCAAAGGGATTCTTCTCCAGGTGTGTTGTGCTGGTGTGTGTGGGTGTCAGGTGTGATGTAGAGGTGGTGAAGGAGTGTGAGGGTGATGAATATGAGGTAATAATGGTTTGAGGGAGAACTGTAGGAACGTGTGTGTCTCTGCCCTCAAGAAGACACCTGTTGTCATCTTGATCTGCCAAGAGGTTCACAGCATCAGATATAACAACAATAACAATGAAAAATAACCATATACACGCTTCAGATCACTGTCATTGCCTCAGCCTTTGACTCTCACCTTCGGACACTCTAATATGGACACTGGCAGCGTCTTGG
>JAXIVD010002759.1:30000-54400 GCA_036785275.1 Cancer borealis
AACAGGCATAATTATAAATACAATTGTTAACGCAACAGTGATGAAAATAATGTATGTTTTAGTGACCGCGAAGAGGAGCACAGACATTTAAATGGTAGAGCACTAAAGGGATTTAATTAAAGGGCTTTCAACTTCTCGGCGGAGTTTAAAATCCCCCAAAGCATCACCCACACCATAAGTTCTCTGAAAACACAATATCACCGCAAATGATATTTTTCACCCAAACTGCTTGAAACGCCCCTGATGAAGATCTAAAATAATACCAGAAATACATTGAGATAGTATATGGTCTCATGGATAAAATTAATACTGGGAATATTATAAAACGTGCTGTTGGAATCATTATTATAACTGTCAGCATCAGCGTGGTGGGCGTGCGCGTGACTGTGTATATGTATGTGTGTGTGTGTGTGTGTATGACTGTGTTTATGTGTGTGTGTGTGTGTTGGTGCATGTGTGTGTGTTGGTGTTTAGTGGTGCTATCAATTTTAGAAGATGGTGGAACGCAGAGTGTCAGTCTCACCAAACAAAACCATAGATGTAAGTATACAAACCATGATGACATACTAATTGTAATAATACGCTGAAGGGACGAACAAAATACACGAGATCACAGTTACCTACTACAGCTATCATACCGTCAGGCTTTCATGCTCCTCTTCCTCCATATATATAATTATCAGTATTAAAAGTAGAGATTAACTGTATATATTGATTTTTGAATGTGTATTAATGTCTTGGTTGGGTTGTTTGGGCGAGAGGACGTTTTTCAACTTCGTTGTTTGATGTTAGTTTACTGTTGTGTTGATCAGCCTTGCTTGTTCCCTTATTAGATGATTAAACATGGACATTCAGACAGGTATATAAGAGCCAAGGCTGCCCACACCTACTAGTACATCAGTTCCTTGTGTGTACTATAATAACCTCACTAACTTAATGATAAATGGAATCATAACTTATGTATCATTGTAGGATGTCCTTGGGTCAGTTAAATTAATTTTAACAAACCAATAAATAAGAATCATACATCCCCCTTATCTATTCAATAAGAAAATAAATATCAGGTTAATTTTAAGGCAGTGTTTACAGGTACAGCAGCCGTACGAATAGGAGATGACAATGGGGTAGGGCTGCTGTATCTGTAAGCACTTATAGGCACACCTTACAGGTACGGCAGCTGTATCCTCATAGTGCTCTCTTATAGATACGGCACATGCCAAACTTTTGGGTAACAAGCTTATATAAGCAAACCGTACCTAACCAAACCTAACATAACTTGTAAGATGCTTTATCAGGTAAATGATAAGGCACAGGCCATAGGAATAGCAGATTATTCTGTTGAAAACTTTCGAAGTGTTTTTTAAACTCTTCGTACGATGAAAATGTCAAATTTAATGTGAACACGGTAGGTGACGCCGGCGCATGCCGTACCCATAGGGGATGACAATGGGGTACGACTGCCGTATCTGTAAACACTTTGTAATTTCAAACCAATCAGAAGAAAATAGATTCGCCCTTGAAATGTTATATAATAACCAATAGTAGAGGAAATATGCTATACTCAGTAGTGTATTTTCTTAATTGAAAAAAACTAATTTGTAACATAATACATCCTAAACTAGACATATTGTATGCTAATGTAACTAAAATTTGTACTTGTCTTCAACATTGGCTGAGATGGACTGAGAATACAATTTGTTTTTTACAGTCTTGGTGATACTTAAGGTGTTAATAATGTTTATAAATTATGTTTCGATAGTTTCTCCAAAAAGTTTGATAAATTTTGTATATTCACAGTATTCCTCAAGGGATGAAAACAAGAAAATGCAACGACTTAAAGCCCGGGTATGATGAACTTTAATTAATGATGTTCAGTGATAGAGTTTTAGGGTGGTGGTCCATAATTCTTAGCTGATTCCTATTTTAATACCAGAACCAGTATGTCTTCTCTAAAAATTAGTTGTGGTACTACCCATATTAGCTTGTAAATCATTATTGGAAGTATTTAATTTTTTTTCCAGATGATCAGAAGTCCAGGACAAATACTACGCAAAGTCCTGTTGTGTGTGTGTTTCATCCAAGTAGTGGTGACTATCTACCTTGCCTTCTGCATCTACAACTCTGCCTTCTCCACTCTCAATGGAATGAAAAGCCTGCCAAAGCTAGAGATTAAACAACGCAACATTCCACCTAAAGAAGGTCATCAAAAGATTATTTTAGGTGTGTTGAGTGTTCTATTCAAGGGTGTATGTGGAGCTTATATAAACACAGCAGTCTCCAATATGTAGGTTAAGGAAATAAGTTAAATTGAAGGGAAGAACAATTTCAAAGTCAACAGAGTACATAGTATGTGTTTATGTTCATATGTATAGTGGTACTGCACATTTGGCATGATTTAGTTTGGTGATTTTGTATTTGGTGACACTAATCAATTTTTATTCCATGTTGCCTTTAGCTATTAAATGATTGATACGGTGATTCTATACGGTACTGGATCACCCCCATACCATACTGCATGAGGGTCAGTCTCACAGCACAGATACATGAACAATTATGGGAATGAAAATTGTAGGTATTCCAATTGATAAACTGAATTGTTGATCAAGTTTTCATGTATGACAAATATGACTTATACAGTAGTATGTAATACAATGGAAACCTCTTCTGGTTGATATTTACGTGCTACAAATTTGAAAATCTGTTTCCGTCTCGGATACCAAAAACAATTATAGGAATAAAAGTGTAAAGGTCTTCTAATTTGCACTCATATTTGTTGAGGTTTTCCTGTGTGACTAAAGGTTTTGGAAACAGCAGCAAGAAAATTGAATTTGTTGTAGTAATGTAGGTAATTTTTCTTCAGTTTCTTAACTGATTTTGGCATTTGTTTTTGTTTGTGTTATATGTTTGAGTGTAATGGTTATCTTAATATGCACTGCTGTGACTAACTTGTAAATGAACTTTCCAAAACTTGATAGTGGTCAAAAGCTTTAAAAAATTATGTAAAACTGTTTTGGAAAGAAAAAATATTTTTCACAGTTTTTTCTCCTTTTATCAATTCCACAATAGTATGCTGGTAACATTAACTTAGTGTTGCTCTTTCACAATTGTTACTTGACATTATTTCCTTGCTGATTTTTTTATTATTTTTTTACAGATTTTGATATAGGGAAGCATGAAGCTGATATTGTACTGGCAGAGCAGGAGATGAGGCCACACGAGGGTCAAGAGGCTGTTGTGCAGTTAGGTGATGGAGACGGCTCTGGGAAACAGGTGTGTATAGAGGTCTTGTGATATTTTACACTATAGCTTTGCAACTCTGTAAATGTGACAAAATTTGGTGTACAACACGTACTTTTTTCTAAAAAAAAAATAAATAAAGCACATCGTCTTTTGGCAGCTTAGTAACGTAATATGATGCCGGCCAGAATACTTGATGATTTGAAAAAGGTGCCAGTTCATCTGATGCCGGAAGATCAAAGATTAACCTGTATAGACATTTTGTTCTAAGACAAAAAATTACGCAGTAAAATTAAACCGTATTTTTGTTTCCAAAACATAACTTTCTTCCTCATTTTCTCGAAAGCTATTAGATATATTGGAAATATCATTGCAGCATCTGATAGACCTAATTAAATTCTACAACTATCATTATGAATATTTGTTCTAAGACGCCACCTACCAGACTTTCTTTTACACTAATGGACTTTAGTCCGGATCTAGGTTGATTGTCTGCTAGCAGCCTGAGTCCGTTAAATCCGATGTCCGTTAAATCGAGGGTCGACGGTATATATGTATATATATATATATATATATATATATATATATATATATATATATATATATATGTATATATGTATATATATATATATACAGTGGAACCTTGACTTACGAGTGCCCCAACATGCAAGTTTTTTGAGACACGAGCCGTCACTCGGTCGATTTTTTGCTTTGAATTGCAAGCCAAAATTTGAGGTACGAGTCATGTTCAGGACTGCGTTCACTAGACAATACTGCACGCTACAGTAGCAAACCTACAGGAGCTTAGTGCCAACATATAAAATATTATAGTTTGTTACCATGAAATGCTTATTTATTATAATTAAACGAAATATTACAAACCTCTAATCTTGTCACCGAGCAATACGGAGCGTGCAGTATTGTCTTAGTAAACGCAGCCATACGCCCGCCCAGCTCTCCCGTGCAAAATTCGTTCTCTGCTTGTGTTTACCTCGCCGCGTAAGGATCTCTGTTGTGCTAGCGTTCTGTGCTTTTGTGCATTTATTTTACCAAATTTCTTGTTTGTAACCATGGGTGCTAAGAAAGTGAGAGGAAAGGACAGCGGTGCAAAGAAGAAAAGGATGATGTCTATCGAAATAAAGCGTGAAATCATAGAAAAACACGAGTAAGGTGTGCCAGTAATCGACTTGGCGAGGCAATACGAGCGCAGTACTTCTACGATATGTACCATATTGAAGCAGGAGTTGATAAAGGCTATAACACCAGCCAAGGTCGTTAAAATAATTTCTAAGCTCCGGACCTCTGTCCATGAAAAGATGGAGAATATGCTATTGATGTGGGTGAGAGAGAAGGAGCTTGCGAGAGATACCGTGACGGAGGGTATCACCTGCGAGAAGGCACGAGCCATTCATGCTGATTTGCTTTACATTATCTTTTATTATGTTTTTATACAATATTTGTTATTTATAAATACATTTTTCTTATTTAAAAACACGTAACAAAAAATTGGGTGGTATTTTGGGGGCTGGAACGGATTAATGGCATTTCAATTAATTTCAATGGGGAAAATTTATTTGATATACTAGCAAATGGAGTTACGAGCTCGGTCACGAATTAAACTCGTAAGTCAAGGTTCCACTGTATGTATATATATATATATATATATATATATATATATATATATATATATATATATATATATATATATATACATACACACACATATACACACACACCTACCTATACACACTCACACACACACACACATATACTATCAATCTTCTTTCCTTATCCTTTATATCAATGTAACAACTGGAACATAAGCAAATGAGACCATGAACTTAGGCTCAAGATTAAAAGAAAACCTCTGTTTGGTGTATTTATATAATTTATATATTTTCTATTTTATGTTACATATATTAATTTTTTTAACGCAAAACTCACTTGGACCATGTTTTTTTTTTTTTTTTTTTTTTTTTTTTTTTTTTTTTTTGGGGGGGGGGGGGGGGGGGGTTCAATGCCAATCTTGATAGACACTTTGGAAGGAATCATTATTTTTTCCAGTATCTCGCATGTGTTTTATTGCAGGTGAGGTTGAGGAGGCTTCCTGTTGTGGAGGTGTGGAGCAAGGCTGCGATAGGGAGCTACTTGTGGCACCACATCCTGGAGGGACCTGAGAGCCTAGATGACAGCATCCAGGGAGCCACAGTGGGGGAGCTACAGATGAATGCCTTTGTGCTCAGGTATAGATCAGGTAATGGGAACTGACTGATCAGAGAAGAATGGTTATACTATTGCCACCAAAGTAGCTGCTGGTACAGTGCATAGTCAGTCGTAATTTGTATTGTGTGATGAATGCCTTAGAAAGCATAATGAAGGTATCTAAGGCAATCAAGTAAATCATCATGATTGCACCATCAATGGCATGGATGTAGTTCTTCACTTAAAGTTCATCATCTTCATATGAATGAGGATATTTCATCTGCAGGCTTCCTTCACTGTATATGTACAACTTTTGCATGCATACGTATATTGTAATTCCTTTCTTTCTACCCTAATTTCTCTACCACAATAAAGGCATCTTGCATGCTGAAAAATATTGCAAATTATGGTGATTATAATTTAGCTTATAATCTTGATAGCTTATCTCTGCAGAAATCTAAAAAATCGGTAGATATTTTGCTATTTTTCATCAGATTTTAGAGAGAAAAAACATTATATACAGCATATAAAAAACACATAAATCTCCACAATCTTGATGTACCAATTTACTTGAGGATGCTAACTTTTGTGTGAATTTTTGAACTAGGACCAGGCATCACCCCTGAGACAGTACCTGAAGATGTGAGGAGTTTGGTGCTGGTAGTGAATGGTCGCACCAAGGAGAAGGTGGATGAGGCACGGCGCTGGCTGGACCACCTACAGGCACAGCACGCACCTCCAACCACCATTCTTGTCATGCTGGGCAATGAGGTGCGGAACATGACACAAAACAAGATTGTGCCGGCTAGAAATAAGAGAATTATGACAGTCCTAGGGAATAAATTTTTGAAGAGTGAGGCGATCATATCCATCCTGACATTGGCATAAATTGAGCTGTAATACAAAAGGCTGCTCACATTGCATTTATTTATTCATTTGTTTATTTATTTTTTCTTCTGGGGCTGCCACCCGACACCTCCATCATTCATTTGTAGTTACTCCACGTATCCGTCACGGTCTTGGCTGAATTACTCCAAATGTAGGAGGGATTACTGTATTTTAGTTTCCCCAATACCTTGAGGGTGGCCCAGATTGCAGTATTTTGTTTCTGAATAACATGAGAGTGGTCTTGCCTTAGTATTGCTTCCATAACTTTTATCTACTCTAGTTCAATCTCATTATTTATGACACTGCCACTGAGGAAATAATCTGATATCCTTGTGTTCTGCTGCAGCAATGTGATAATGGATGGGTGTCAAAGTACCTGATCCCTAGAGGAATGGTGGTGGCAGTGTTGGTGACCTATGATGACCCACGAGTAGACCAACACACCTTCCACCAGTGGCCTCTTGGGGTTGCCACGTGAGTCAATATTATGTATTGTGTCATTACCTACTTGAGCCAAACTACATTCCAAAAGAACCGACCATCTCAGAGAGCAATGAGTGACAATAACACATATGCCTTGCTGCTACTTGCTGCTTATTGAGATGGAAGGTGAAAGTGTAACAGACCACCAAATGTAATGTTAGTTTTAATTAGTGTATTATAGTGTATATTTATAGTGTACAGGTACTTTACATTGTCAGATTGGATAATGTGCACTATTAAATGTACACTACTATATTATTACTCTTTGTTTGGTAATGTAATTGTAGTAGTGTCAGTACCTACTGACAGTCGGCATTATCAGACCCCTGTTTCCACCTTTTTGTCCTTTATAACGAGGTATGAGTGTACTCTGTCAAGCCAAATCTGTCACGGCATCTGATTGGCTGATGAACTACACAAATTCAGACGTGGAGTGCATCAGGCAATCAGATACTGTGATGAGACGAGGCTGTTACCATACCGTCAGCATTATTATTGACAGACTTGGCTGGACGGAGGTATTGTGGAAATTTGTTGAAAAATTTGAACCCAGCCTAAAGCAGGTTGAATGATCCGAAATTTGAATTATACAGGTTCAAATTATGGAAGTTTTTGTGTATCACAATAATGTTTAGGGAAATGTCTATGATATTGCATTAGTAATGTATATTGATATATGTATTATTTCATTATATATACTAATATTGATTTTATCTTTTTTTAACTTTAGTTACAGGCAGTTCCCTCTCATAAAGGAAGAGCAACTTTCTCCTGAAACTCCAAGGAAGTTTATGTGCAACCTTAGAGCAACAATATATCCCAACAGCAGCAGATCTGATTTGTACAAGTTTTTAAAAAACAATACACTTACTTCTAGTCAATGTCATGTGAAAGTCAGGCAGAGGTAAGCATTATGGAGTAATATAAATACACATATATATATATATATATATATATATATATATATATATATATATATATATATATATATATATATATATATATATATATATATGTGTGTAGATTGATAGATATTGAAAGATATAAATACATATGCTGCAGTAATTACTGGAGTCCTTTTATGAACTCATGCACACCAGATGTGACTAGTGATATATAGTTTATATTGAGTGTTATTGGTGTTGTTTAAAGAATAATCTCTTATACTCAGTTGGACATCCAATGAGAGTCCTGATGCCATGGATGAATATGTGCAGACACTGTTGGCGTCAGACCTCACACTATGTCCTGTTGGGATGAACACTGAAACTTACAGGTGGGTCAGAGAAATATGTTTTTTCATGGTGATTACATAGTTCAATCAACTTGTTCTCATTATGTTTTTAAGTTCATTTGGAAGGATAATAGGTATTCCATTATATATTTATATTCCGTGTTCGCTTTTGGATAGTATCGTACACGTGGGAGAAAGGACAAGTTATTGAAAAAGAAAAATCTTTGATATTATTCATATAAAAAGAAGTTTAGGTAATATATTACATTTGTGTTTGCCTTTTTCTATGGGTTCATATTTAAGTGAAAAGGAGCTTGGGTAAATATTACTTTGTTTTGTCTATAAAGATTTGCATCATATGCTATAGGGTGTATGAGGCTCTAGGAACAGGCAGCACCCCAATAATTGAAGATGTGGCAACCAAGGGACACTGTGCTGCTAGTCCCTGGAGGCTGCTGAAAAAGCATGACCCTCCTGTCATCTGGGTGAAGACATGGGATAACCTGGGGAAGGTGTTTGCCAAAGAACGCAGGTATGAAGGATTAATATTTTTTTTAAACAATTAGCAGTATTTATTTTCCTTTCATTTACATAACACTGAGCATGATGATTTCCCAGTAATTTGGGTTTTATTCCTGCTTTTGACTTTTAATTGGATCAGTTAGTAGAATTTGATTAGTTGTGAATGAATTTTCATAAATTTTTAACAATGTATGTGAACAGATAATTAGTAAAAATTCTAGTTACGTGTTTGACTCCCATCAGGTACAGCAAGCAGTACAAAGCACTGCGGCGGCTGCGTGTGTTCCAGTGGTATGAGTGGTTCAAGCTCAGGATGAGGGACAGCTTTGTTTCAATTGTCACAACATCTCTCCTTCAGCCTGGATAAACTCAGTGAAATCCATAGATTTAAAAAAAAAAAAAAAAAAAAATAATTTTTAATTCATTTAAAGGTTACTGGCCAAGGGACAACAAAACTACGTTAAAAAAATCCCGCTTGTTGTCAGATCCTGTAAAGAGAACATTAAGAGAAATAGAGGCAGGGGGTGGAGGATGCATATGTATTGAGCACATTTTTTGGATTCTCAAAACACATAGGGTTTTAAATACATGGAAATCATGCTGGTAAGTTTCTTACTCTGTTTTTAACTGTGATAATGCACAAGCATTAGTTAGTCATGAGGTTATCTACATTACAATATTTACAGGGAACCATAGGCTAGAGGATGTCAACCTTTTTGAAGCTATACTTCACTACTTATATTGAGGAGCTCATGTCTGCATCCTCCTTCACTCTAGAATAGCTTGTAGAATCTCACTATAATAGTTAACAAATATATTATATTTGAGTACACGTGTATGTATGTATGAGTACATGTGTGCGTGTGTGTGTACGCCTTGTTTGGGTTACTCATTTTTAGAGGAATGTCAGCCTGCCAAATATTTGAGAAAAGCAGAATAATATTTTCAGGCCTTCATTTACTAGTTTTCAGCTTGAGTAGTTGTGTCACACTTTGGGGAAAACATTGAAATTAAGGCAGTAATATTGAAAATTCCGATCAATTAATTCGTTACTATTTTACTATTTTATTAAAGTTGTATATTAAGAAGGGAAACCATGAATAGTAATGTTTTAATGTTTTCAGCCACAAATAAGAATTGGAGTGTCACTTCATATAGTTATTATCTAATTACTTAATGCTTGAAATGCACAACAGTACATACTTTTACTTTTTATGCTGTTCCTGAGGCTGCCTGGCCAAATAGCCCCGAGCTCCTGAGATAGACCATGGCCTGGATCGGGTTTTCCTGCAGGGCCTTCATGAAGTATATGTTGTGTTGTTGACATGTATGATTATTTGCAGTAGAATGTTATGTAATATGTTTGATTGTGGCGGAAGATGTGTTGCATCCTAAACAGGCATCTACAATGGAACCATTCAGGCTCATCTGATAGCTCAGAACCGGGTGGTGTCCACACCGCAGCCTGGCCAGGTGAACTCTGTCCTCATGGGGAAGGGTGAATGTCTGGGGGCCATGTAAGCAACTGAGTGTTGTCCTTGTGTGACTGGATGGAGGGGTGGGTGATCTGGGTGGGAATATGCTTCTGGAGGCTGGTCCTGGAGTGGCAGCATCTACATCATTGGACCAACCTCCAGTGGCTACATAGAAGAGAAACCCTTGGCCCAAACCACCACAACAAATGCCTGTTCCTTCTCAGGACACCACCACCTGGCAATGGCCTTGGTCACTCTGGCAAGTAGGTACCACTACTTCTTATTGTTCTTATTGCCATGGAATGTCACACTTTCTTTATTCTTTGTAGATCCTCAATATACCACTGGTGCTGGTTACCAAGCATTACTTGTATTTAAACTTATTAGTTATACTTATAGTTAGTTAACTTATAGTTCTATAGGATAAAGAATGTTAATGCCACTCAATTTTATTTTAATTTAATCGATCTCAATATAGTTTAAGAGTAAATCTAGTCATTGGTGTTTTATGAAAATGAAAGCTTTTTGTAAAACATTGATTTTTGTTTTGATGTGTGTTTTCTTCATCAGATTATTATATCTAACAGTTTATCAAAGCTACTCTGCACTATAGATAACAGAATATTTGTGGTTAAGTTAAGAACCACATTTTCCATGAGCATGAAACAAATATGACCTGTAATTATGCTTCAGGAAAACAATTGAAAGTAGCCTGTGGGGCAGTTCCCAGCCCTCTACCTTTTTGTCTTGTCATTACGTACAACATGCAGGTATTATAGAGACATGTTTTCTAAATATTTGTGTCTGAGGGAAATGAAAACTTTTTGGCTTTTTACATCTACATCTAGTAAATGGGGATGTGTTGCCATCACCATATTCAAAAGATATTCTGTAGTTCACTTGCAACATTTTCCTGTCGGTGGCTTGAAGTTCACACAGCTTTACTTTATTTGAAGTATTGAACTTTATTTAATTTACTTGCTTATAAAGTAACCTAACAACTCTGTTATTAATGTACAGCTGTGAATTAAGAAATGTTCGTGTTTTCAATCGTACATAGATGATGGTATTGCAAAGTTTCTTGACATGCAAATATAATAATTAAGTTCATATCTGACAAACTATGAATTGAATCTTGGTTTACAGATATGTAATGCATCTAGAATCTAGATGGTGCATGCGTATGTTTGTATGTACAATATAGTGTGTTCTAAGTGTGGTCCATCCACGTAACCAAAGCATAAAATTTAAATAATATGAAACATACAAACATGTGCAAAGCTAATTATAGTAAAATTGTAAGGCAGAATGGAGAATGTTTTACGTATTTTAATTAAATATTTCCGATTGATTTGGAAAAGCTTATGCTTCAATAAAACTCATTAAAGGAGGATTAAATGAATAATGCTTTCAACCTTCAACTTCAATTTCTTTTTCTTCTTTTAAGTGTTCGTATCTGTGTGTATGGACGCATACTTGTACTTACCATGTTATATACAGCAAGTGAGTTATGTTCGTAGGGTCGTGTATTCATATCTCAAGTTATCAAAATTGGTCAAATCTGAATATTCTTGGTCTTGACTACCACTCCCCTCGAGGCCACTCCAGGTCTCAGCGCACCTATAGGGAAAGGTGTGTTCTTCAGGCATTTAGTCTTCTTTGATCTCTTGTCTCACCTGTGCTTCACACCTAACTGTCATCCCGGCCAACTTTGTCCCCATACGTCTTAAGTTTCCCATCCATGGGTTGCGTTTTCTCTTAGCCTTGTACGACGGGCCCTAGATAGCCCATGTTCCCCCTAAATGGTGACACTGGACACGATAGACAACCAACTTTTGGAACTACTCATATGTTTTTCTTTTTCAAACTTCATGTTCTTCACCGGGAAAGATGGAATAGGGTCTGTCCACTACACCATTTAATGCCTCGTTCGTATTTTGAAACACTGATAAATGTATCCAAAAGGGTGGTCATAAGAGAGCTATGGCCAGGACACAGCGTTGAGTTGAGTTGAGTGTTGAGTGGTGGTGGTGGTGGAGTAAGTGGCGCTGGAAATAGACGACACTGCTTCCCGCGTGATCCTACAGTTATTGATGGCTCGTAGCAGCTGTCACGGTGAAAGTCGTTAGCTTGTGTAACGCGTGCAGCCATTTGTTTGATGATGGGTGGACGGGTGAGGGTGAACTTGTGAAGTAATGGTGTGAGAATGTTTGTGTGGGTGGGAGCGACCAGCACACTCACGCTCTCTCATTCATTAGAATAAGAGTGCAATGGCGAAAGCAGTCACTTCTGAACGTGCTTCTCCTAAGTGTTTCCTTCGTTTCTTGTTTGAAAGGTGTTGAAGGAATAGTGTTATACCTGATATAATTTTAGGTAAACTTTCAGTAATAGGCCTATTGCCACACGTAAAGAAGTCCTGGGGTTACAAATCCTCTTATGTTTATTTTTCTATATTATTTCAGCAATACTTTTTTTTTCAATAACGAGGTGGCATAATCTTCAGACTATATTTTCATACTCAATGTATAACCTCAAAATGACCCTGAAACTGGTCATATTTGAAAACATTTCCCGCGAGAGACATACGGCGCCTCGGACCCCTCCAATCCTTGCCTAAATTGGTTCGTTTGGGACAACCCATAGAGGTTGAGCCACTGAGCTTCACTAAAGTAAAAATTCTAGCAACACCGATGATGCAGAATTTATGGATTTGAAGGAGTTATATGACAAGACTGATGTAATAGTTACGTGGAAGGTGTTGTAGGTTATAGAGTGACAGGACTGGAGTAGAACATTCACACAGAGAGGGCAAGGCAAGGAGGAGTATTTCGGCCACAAAAGTAAGCATTGGCTGTATTATTATTATTTATTTATTTTATTATTATTAGTAGTAGTAGTAGTAGTACTACTAGTAGTACGAATCTCACAACCACCATTTCTACAGGAGCTAAGAAGGGAAAATCAGTCTTTCCAGCATTGCTTTAAAAGAGGAAAATGTGTAAGAAGGGAACTCAGTGGTGGTTCATAGCAAAGTTCCTTTAGACTCGACTCGTTATATTTCCCTAAAGACGATGCAGCTGCCGAGGGTGGATCTCGTGACCTTTTCTAAATTGTTCAAGTTTGTCGTGTCATATACATTTAATAAACTTGATGTGGTCCCTTGATTATCAGCTTCCTTTCTCCCTCCTTTCCATTTACTCTAAATATTTTTCTTTCTTTTCTTTTTATTTGTCATTTTTCATTATGATTTTTCTGGTTTTTTTTTTTTATCACACACACACACACACACGCGCGCGTATTAAGGCTTGTTGCGTCAATGAATTTATACTCATTAATTTCTGTCACCTGTACTCTCTCGTTCTATCAATATATGCATCCATTCATTAATTTTCTTCGCCTGTTGTACGCTCAGCCACCCACGACCTGCCCTTTTAGTCTACTGGAACTGAAAAGTTTAGTCGAGGGTGTTGCCTTGCGCAGGTGGTCACTGGTCAAAGAGGAGAGATTAAAACTAATGTAATTGGCAAGATGAACATTCCGTGGCAGGTCAAACACTCGCTGTGCTTCCTCATTCCACCAGTAAAATGCCTTATCTGTTCCTTCCTTTGTCCATGTGTCACACCAATTACCCTCCTATGTATAGCTGTCTCCCTCATTTCTTCTGAAGTCGTTTGCCAGCTGCCCAGCACCTCTTTACTGCTACTACTACTACTTAACATTTGACTCACATTCTCTCTGAATTTCACACAACAGTCTTTCTCCTTCAACTTCCGCCATCTGATCCTTGGCTCAACCTTCACTAGCTTCCTCTTCTTCACCTTCTGTCATCCTACACACCACCATCAGATGCTGTCTAGCTACGCTCTTCCCTGCCACCATCATACAGTCTCCAATCTTTCTCACACTTAAATATTCATAAATTCATGAGTATTTGATTTAAATTCTGAATATTTGTGGGTTAGTGGGTGGCCTCAAGGTGGCGGGGGATCAGTATCAAGTCTTCCACACCAGGTGATATTGGTCATTGCGTTAGTATTCTAAATAAATAGACTTGCTGTCTAAAAACCCTGCACACTATGCTTACCTCTTGTTACGTACAGGTTAAACCTGAAAACTATACAATGACTGACAGGGACACTTTTCTTGCCGTCCAGTGATTATGTCTGTATATCTCTATAATGTAAAAACCTTGGGACAGAATTTGACTTTAAGCCAACACCTTTAAGCTCCGTGATTAGCTCTCTCTCTCGTTGTTCCCCGTCGCGTGCAACCACTCGGCTGGGAAGTGCTAACTTTAGCCTCTTGCATTTTTAATGCTGAGCTTGCCAACGCGCACTTGCAGAGAAGACAACAGTGAACTGGTGACAACCTTTTTTATAACTCATTTCTCCAGACGACCCAACAATAATGTTGGTCTGGGTGGTGCCTTTCTCTCCTTCAGCACTAGGTGGCAAACACGACAATTTTTCTCTATTTAACCAGTTTGATATCCTGCAGAAACTTGTATATGAACTCCTTTTTGCCAATATAACTACCTGGATAACACTGTGCGTTTGGTGTCCTTCCCACCGTGCTGTTCGTTACCATTTAAAGTCTGGGGCTCCATTCCTCTCTGAACTAGCATCGAGGTGACATCAAATGCGGCCTTATTTTACCCTCAGTCGAAAGAGAAACCAAATTGCCACGCTAGCATATGGGATCGCAGATAAAAGAGGGTAAGGATGGGGTTAGGGGTGGAGAGTGTATGGTAGGGTTTGATGCGCTTTCCAGGTTCTCATCTCATATGTTTTGCTTTATTTCTGATTTAGGTTCGATGCGTCAGAACACACTACTTAATACTACTAACTCGACACCCATACAGACGACTTGCAATGATTTGAATTTTCCATGTGTCTCCAGCTACCCTATTTACTTATGAAAATTATCATTACACACACACACACACACACACACACACACACACACACACACACACACACACACACACACACACACACTAGTAAATAATCATTCGGTAGCAAAAACTTTATTGTGTGCAGGAGATTGGTAACTTTTCCGGCAACCTTAGAATAGACATAACGAGATTCATAGAAGCAGAATTGTGTCAGCCAGCTACAAATACTCACCTCCCACACCTCACTACCAAGTGAGCAGGTGTTGCTCTTTAATCGGCAAACTCATTAGTTATCCTTTCCCAGATCTTCAATGAGTTACATCTAGTGATTCGTGCAGAGTATCTCTTAATAACTATTCATACATTAATTTCCTCACTACTATAGGATAAGGTGATATATTTACACACCACCTTCTTTCCCCTCAGCCCCTTCACCTTCATCACCTGCCTGGGGGCTACGTCTGCCTTGAAGGTCTCGCGTTCACAACCGTTGATTATGTTGTCATGGCAACCGATATTTCACTCTTTACCTTGTAGTTTGGGAAGAGTGAGGTGGTCTCGTAGTTGTATTGCTGTTGTTTGAGGTGGTATTTGAATGACGTGGTACTAATTGACGTAGGACACGGACGTACAAGCAATCATTCAGTATTTGTGTAAAAGTGAAAAAATCACTTCGTATAATTTCAAAATCATCGTGTGTTTAAAACTTACCGAGGAGCTTCTGAAACTCACACGATGCTACCTCGCCCCGTCACAGCCCCGTCGCAGCCCCGGCCACTGAAACGAACTAATAAATAAATGGTCGCTCGAGGGAACCATTTAGAGGGAGGATCAAAGGGGATCATGTCGTCCTCAATTTGCATAATTGGCCGAACGTGAAGCAAAACGCTGAACATAAATACCGCAAGTCTCTGTGACGTGTTGGTGCGGTCGTTTCGAGGGACACATGTACCACCTTGTGTATCACTTTCAAGCTTCAAGTCCTCAGGAGGTGTAATTGCATCTTTGTTTTGGAAGAATGAATTCAAGGATGTTCTGCCAAGCTTTCAGGATGAGAAACCTTCGAGATATGAACTTTAACATTCACCTTATGTGTCCCAGGTTGTGCCACAGTACGTACGAGACAAGCACTTAATTAACACACTGTATTTCGTTGTGTTCAAGCTGTTTCCTTGGTTTTATGAATCACATCTGTAACTTATGACGCCTACTTCTGCGATAACTTCTCCCTGCTGTGTAACAAGCTACTACTGCTGCTGCTGCTGCTGTTGTTTTTTGTTTCTGCTACTGACGCTTCAAACAATGTTACTAAAACCCCAGGAAGCTCTGCCACGCTTCCCATTGCAGCTCTCGTCATCTTGGTGGCACTGAGGGATCCAGTGAGCCTGTTCGAGACACTTTCAGAGTGTAGTTACCAAAAGCTTAAGACATTAATTATGGAATCTCATGGTTAATTGCCTTCTGGTAACTTCGGTAAGTTTGCCAGATGGAGCGGCAAAAGGTGATGGAGCTTCCAGAATGACATGATGAGGGTAATACAAGTTTTGGAAATGTTGTTATCAATAGTGATTTCCAGCGTCAGACAGTGTTCCGTGCTATATGTGTATGCTATATATGTATGCCAAGTATTATACATATTCACTCATGTATAGATATATAGATAGATGGATAGATGAATAAGTAAATGGATGGTATATTGATGGATCATTCCCTTGTTTCCTTCTTTCTTTATTTGTTATTTGAATGTCTTTCTTTCTCTTTCTTTCTTATTTTAGTTACATAGTTATCCATTTATTTAACTATTTATCCATTTATATATCCTGGGCATTCGTGACCTGTAACTCTCCACCCAAGACATCACACGCGTAGAGTACAAAGGCTTGGCAAAAAAATATCTATATTGAAACATGCCAGATTATAATTACCTGGAGCAAACGGTGAAGTTATCCGAGGAGAGGGAAAAATGTTGCTTCCGTAAATCTGAGTTCATTGATCCTGGCAATGGTATTTCCCTGCATACTGGGGCCTTGCAGCCTCATACCTTCCTGCGTAATGTGATGCCTGAAATGTGATAAATGATTGACTGGCTATGCTGTCGTGTCATTTTTTTTCTCATTTTTTATTTCAGTTCAATCGCCTCTGTCTAAAAAACAGGTAAAGAGAAGTGGTATTGTAGAGAACTGACTGTAATACATTGAATGAAACGGAAAATATATATCGACCGTGCTTAGAAGTGCCGTGTGACTCGTGTCTGTAGCTTCTAGCAGTAGCTTATATTTTCTTCCATACCTGGTCATCAAATTTTATTAAAAGCTGGTTGTTACGCAACGATGTTCTTTTGTTCATGCCCAATAATTTATCACCATCTGGATGAAACTTAATAACTGTCACTGTCCTTTCACGTCATATATTTCCGCTTTGTATACACCACGTCTACTTGTACACTGAAGAAGATGAATGAGACTGTTACGAAGGAACGGAAGGTGAGGACAAACACCCTGTGTGTCTCGTTTTGCATAACTCAATTCTGATTACTTTTCATCTCGTTACATTTACACCTAACATGGATTTGCCTTAGGCCACCCAAGGCATGGAATGATGTCACGTCTTCATGGCCACTCACCGCGTCTGTCTAGCGACCATAATGGAAGATGCATCCTCTGCAGATCCATTGAACCAGGACAAAGGGTGAGGCCTCGTGGTTCTGATGCTATCCACACACGATCAGCCAAAACTTGTGCTTACTCTACCTTTGTCATGGCATTGTAAACCACTAGATGGCGTGTTTCCCAAAGTTTGAAAAAACACGTACATTGCATTTAGGTGGCTAAGATAAAGATGTTTGTTTCTTATAGTCTCACGCAGGAGAAAACTTAGAGTTATTTCCTGTGATGGAGCAGTCTGCCTGAGCTCGCCTTGCAGTCATTAGTTCACGTTGAGATGCTGCAAAAACTAGGAGGAAGTGAGGCAAGGGATGCACTGCTGGTAACATTTTTCCGTTATCAAATGGGATCTGGTAAATGTTAACGTATGAAGGTTTTTTTCTTTCTGTTGCATGTATCGAGGCAGAAGAACATTCCCTGACAGCAGATAATTATAGGTCAGTTATCTTCCATTTTTTTTAAGGAAAAAAGTTATAAATGCAGTTCGTTATTTTGCTTTTAACACATCATACATGGTTTGTGAGTTGTCAGTTATTTTGTTTGTATCTTACTTTATTTTTGTGCACTCATGTGTGTGCCGTCACTCAAGCAATGTGTGCGTGTGGGTGTGTGTGAGTGTGGGTGTGGGTGTGGGTGTGGTTGTGGGTGTGTAAAACCTGTCCGTTCCAAACCAAGACTTCACTTCCAACACGCGACGACACAGACACAAACAAGCCTGACCTTTAAAGTTACTGTTCCACCATTTTATTGACACACATTCCAAGTATCACATCTTACACTATCGATAAACACACTCTGTCTCTTCTGAACCACAAACACTGCCTTCCCCAACGAATAATAGCAACACTGATATTGTAATACATCGCTTGTCCTCCTGAGTGAGCTGATGGTGTTGTTTATAAGCATTAGAGCGAGAGCGGTGGCAGGGTCCTCCAAGTAAGCTGGGATCGAGGCCTGTTTCAGTTTTTTATCACAAGGGGCTTAGGACGATCACTGAGAGGAATACACAAGTGGCAGAGCTCCGTCGGCACTGTCTGTTCAGGGGACGAGGGGCGTGGATGGAAGGAAGACGAAAGAAGTGAAAGAGAAACAGCGGAGTATGTATGTATGTATGTGCGTACGTATAGGCTGCAAGTGAAGAGTAATGAGACTGACATAAATTTTCCCTTGAAGGAGGCAGTACAAAGGGAAGGTGATTAGAGAGAGAGAGAGAGAGAGAGAGAGAGAGAGAGAGAGAGAGAGAGAGAGAGAGAGAGAGAGAGAGAGATTGAGAGAGAGTAAATAGGATGTAAAGTGTAAGCATTTTTATTATTTTGTAATTAAAGTGTTTTTTGATAGAACACGTTCTTAATTTTTTTTTTTTTTTTTTATCAAGCTGTTTACCATCACCAGGAGTAAATTGTTGGGTCTGATATCACACTTTATCCCTCTTTCCTTTAACAAAAATGACTGAGACATCAGCAAAGCGTTCAGTCCTGTGGGTTTTCGTTTTACATATAATTAAGGATAGATTTGTTGAAAATATTTACCAAGCGATGTGCTGTTCTTTCTATTTTCATCCCTTTCTCCTCGCCTTTAGTAATTCATGATAAATGTTGTCAGACCTTAAAGTTTCATTCGTGTTGTTTGTTGTGTTGTTGTAGTTTATACCAATTGTTTTGAGATTTCAAAATTGAGTAAACAACACACCAGAAGGAGACTGTCATTAAGTTATAAAAAAAAATTCTTACGGCCATATGTTACAACAAATATAAGGTCTATATTCTAGGTCATATAGTCAATTCATTATATCAAAAAATAACCAAAGCCCTACACTTTGTGAAATAGTATTGGAAATAGTATTGGAAAAAATTCCAATACTATTTTTTAGTCTGTTCTTGTGTGTATTTCACGATCTCCATATTGTCATTATTATTTATTAAAATAATGAATTGACTATAGGGCCTAGAATATAGACCCTATATTTGTTGTAACATATGGCCGTAAGTCATTGTCTGAAATATATATCTTCAGTAACTGATGGAAGACATATAGTTGGATGATTGATATCGATAAATCAAGAGGAATCGATAAATCAAGAGGACACTCAGCCTTGACTCATAAAATAGTTACTAGAATCCTTTGAAATCGATATTGTGACTTATCCACATTAACTTTTATCAACCCAACACGTAAGGAGGAAAAAATATGTATCACTTAATTATAATTAACTTAAAACTGAATTTATAACTCTAGTGTGCAATAAATTCCTGACTTGACTCTGGAATGGATAAATTTTAAAGACGTACGGTACGGCAATAAATTTTTGAGTTTCAAGAAAAAAAAATTTTATAATAAAGATGCATGGCAGCCACGTGTTGGTGAAGGCCTCGGCGGTGCTCCGTTATCGACCAGTGCTGGGAGGGCGTGACGACTGTTGGGTGAGACAGGTATTCACTTCGACCTCAGTAAACGCACGACAGACAGAAAAAAAAAATCTATTGGAGACTATAATTCTAATATTCCGTGTTTATGGTTGTCATTATTAGATTGCATGAGAGTTTTTTTCCTCTTCTTTTATTCTTCCATTAATTAAGTCAGTCTCCCTTCTACTTCATTGAACATTCCGCTGCAACGATTATATCTCCGAAAGTTTCCTCAGCAACTGGAAAAGGAGGGACGATTTTGGAAGCTGCGTCATTGCGTCTTTACCTTCGTGTCTGGAACGTTGCCTCCACTATTTTTTTTTTTCATTTTTATTATTTCCCACGAAGCGTACGTGTGGATAATGTAACCGAGGAGTGTGTGGAGGCAATCAGAAGTGACGGAAATGAACTGCAACACGTCCCTCTGAAGTAAGTCACGACCCTGTAAGGAAACACCAGAAAAGTATGAAATTTGTGATGATTCCCAGGTGTCACAGAAAGAAAGAGGGAGAGAGAAAAAAGGAAAAAGAAAGAGAGAGTATAAGTTAATGAATTATTTATAGCCAAATAAATCAAGAGTTCTCATAAATAATTCAGTATTATGAAGAAATACAAAAAGGAAAGGTGATGCGATAAATTACTTTCCTCGAGAGAAGATAAAAATAGACGCACGACACTCAGACATTGCACTTAAATATAATTCCTGAAAATCATCGCACATTGGAGGTAGAGAGCAAACCTATTTGTAACCAGATTTGTTCATATTTATGTTTTTTTTCTAACCTGAACTGGAAGCGAGAGTATCGTATTCCAATGACGTTTTATTGCTATTTGAGACGAACTTTAAAATTCACTATCTAGTTATTGAATTTTCTGATTTTTTTTTTCTCTCTCTCTCTCTCTCTCTCTCTCTCTCTCTCTCTCTCTCTCTCTCTCTCTCTCTCTCTCTCTCTCTCTCTCTCTCTCTCTCTCTCTCTCTCTCTCTCTCTCTCTCTCTCTCTCTCTCGCTCTCTCGCTCTCTCTCTCTCTCTCAATCTCTCTCTCTCTCTCTCTCTCTCTCTCTCTCTCTCTCTCTCTCTCTCTCTCTCTCTCTCTCTCTCTCTCTCTCTCTCTCTCAATTTGAATCAATCGTTAGGTCTTTCTTTAATAGAATAATTTCGTTCTTTGCATGAAGGTTACAGTGATGTTAATTAATTTCCTTACAATATCATAAACAGTGATTCTCTTCCCCTTCCCGGACGGTAATTTGAAATCGAAAATATGAACTCCACAAAAAATTCTTTTAAGTGAAATTTAAACTCCACTTTTATTTCGTTTGATAAAGCAAAACGATATTGAAACGAATCTCGGCAACTATCTTTTTTCTCTCTCTCTCCCTCTCTCTCTTTATGTTCACTGTATTGGACCACGAATGGAAGCGTCGCAGTGGCATGAGCGGGAAGGTAAACGAATGAGAGGATCAGACGAGGAACGGTGTGCTAGGCCTCGCCAGGACGCGGGTAATTGAATCTCAGCGAAGAATGCCACGAACGACTAATGATAAATCTAAATAAAGGGATGAAATGAGGTGAAGGCTGGGTCTAGAGCTCAAAATAGAGAAACAGAATGCATTTCCAACCAGAGGGAGAAAGCACTGTAAATACATATTTCATTACTGTCTCTCTAAACTCAACGTCCCAATCTTTTAGTCAGCGCAATTTTCCCGGCCTGTTAAACTCGGATCCAGCAAGCGCAGCGGAGCGGGTTGCAGTAATCCCAGGTGTTATGTCAAGAGTAACCTTAATGAAATAATTCACCTGACTGTTGTTTCTCTGCTGCCACTGACCTCTGCTGTTGGGAGACGTCGGAACACTATTTATGTAACACAGTGGCGATGCTGCGACGTTACTCACCGACATAATGAACTGCAGTCGAGGTCACCGCACCGAGGTTTGCTTCCTCGACCTCCACGCGTCTTCTCGGGCTACAAAACACCCACGAAGAGCTTATTAGGTTTTGCGAGGTAATTAATTCATGTAAAGTTATCTACCTACACCCGTTTACGCACAGGAAGAGGACGAGAGAGAGAGAGAGAGAGAGAGAGAGAGAGAGAGAGAGAGAGAGAGAGAGAGAGAGAGAGAGAGAGAGAGAGAGAGAGAGAGAGAGAGAGAGAGAGAGAGAGAGAGAGAGAGTGTGTGTGTTTAAGTAAGATATGTTCTTGTATCTTTTTACACCCAAAGTTTAGTTTAAGATGATAAATAGTATAATATTTTCTGGTAACTACTTCGCTTCCGCCCACCTGCTTTCTTCCATGACTAACAAGGTTACCTGAGTGCCGGCGTGTAGGCCCGCAGGTCATCCCTAATTATTAGTGTCTTTTGAAGGACCCTCTTGTGTGAGGCTTGTTGTCGCCGGAAGCACTGAGGGGGAAAGAGAACGAAGGAAACTGAAAAGGAGAAAATATGAAATAAGTCGTGGTGAGTCAAGTTAAGCAGCATTGTTACCCATTCGTATTGTGGTCGTGTGGGTGACGTGTGGGAACGACTAAAGTTAAGGTTAGTTAATACTTTGTGATGTCAGTGTCCAGGCCGCTCATCACTCTCAGGATTACGTGGCGACGAAACAAAGTATTACGTTGTGGATTTGAGTTTAACGTTCGCTGCATCAAGGGAACATGAGGCAGAGCAGGGGGAGCACAGCCCCCCTGCACGTCTTGGCCCTCAGGATGGAGGTCACTCGAGGGGACACTCAAGGCACACACTTCATAGACGTACTTGTTTATGTTTTCTTTGGATTATCATTATTATTCATGCATGAGGATGACTAAAAGTTACTGCAACAACCAAGAGAGCAGTTTTTGGAGGCAAAAAACAGTGCGTTTCAATATCCGTTCCACTTGTGTTGCAAATTAAAATGCTGGACCTCTTGTTAAAAAGGGAATTAATTTCTACACTAAATAGCGGAAGTGGAAAAAGCGATGAGTACAGTACGACACCTCTCCCGAACAGCATCCAGTGGGGGTCGCATCAACGCCCAGTCTCGTCGACACCTGCTGCTGTGCTGGGTCGCGCGCACCTGCTGGCCGCGATGTTCCCAAAGTGTGCAGGTTAGTTCTGCCGACGCCGCCTCAGTCACTCGATTGTAACGAGATAACCCGAAGTACGTTTTGTGTCTCAAGGAGAAAATGTAGAAATCTTTAGTATCGAAAGTCATGGATTCTTCTTTGTTGTTTCCTGTTACTTATACTACATCTCACACACCTGTACACGTAACACCTGCTGATGTAACATGCTATAAGCCGTGTTTCCTCTGGTTACCTGCCCTTCATAATGCCCTACATAATTGCGTTATACCTATACATCACCTCCCAGCACTAAGGAAGGGACGCCACTCTTCTCTCATCAGCCACCCAACACATTCTCCGACTCAGACTTCAACGAAAATTTTGTGACAAAGTGACAAACAGGAGGTGGAAAACAAAATAGAAATTGAATACAACAAAGAGTATAGTTCACTTCCACGTTTATTTAGATGCTCTCTTTTCCTAGCGACTTACAATGTTGTGATGTTTAAATACAACACTATTTTTCCCGGTCAGTATATTTGCATTTTCTTTCTCTTTTCGTTTTGCTTCCTTTGCTGTGAAACTCGATATTTTCCTCGACCAGATATTGTTAGCACAAGTTAAAGCTTTTAGAGAGGCTCTTTTTTTTAAACATTTTATGATTCTTTTCGTGTAACGTTCTTTGTGTGTGTGTGTGTGTGTGTGTGTGTGTGTGTCTGTGTCTGTGTCTGTGTGTGTCTGTGTCTGTGTGTGTGTGTGTCTCTGTCTGTGTGTGTCTGTGTCTGTGTGTGTGTGTGTGTGTGTGTGTGTGTGTGTGTGTGTGTGTGTGTGTGTGTGTGTGTGTGTGTGTGTGTGTGGAGGATATTACAGCGATAATGTTCAGCTGCTGGAGGGGAAAAAGTGTCTATGAAGCAGATGCGTGATCTCTTTTTTGCCTTATCACTGACATCGATCCAATAAAAAAACTACTGATGTCATGGAACACACACAGATTTGTGCCACCATCTTCCTCCTTATTCGAAAATGATAAGGGATATACATTTACGTTGTATTCTTTTGTGGAAGAAGAAAAATAATATGACGGAGTTCTGTCGGATATTCATTAAAAAAAGTTGTCATTTCTTAGAGTGTCCATTCAGGAGCGAGACACAAACAAGTGCCCTCCAGCCTTCCACACACAGCATCTTCCCCTCTGTTGTCATTAGAAGTGAATCATTACAACCGGACTCCAGCTGGTCTTACAATTTATAGTCAGCCACTTTATAATAGTTCTTTTATGCCATGGAGATTGTGAGACGAGTGGGCTGAACATTCCTTCTTTATGTGGTATGAAAGAAAACTGTTACAAAGACAG
>JAXIVD010002760.1:0-10000 GCA_036785275.1 Cancer borealis
CCTTCCTTCACCCTACAATCACCCTTCCACCCTTTTCTCACCCTATCTTCACCCTTCACCCCTTTCTCACCCTATCTTTACCCCCTATAAACACCCTTTTCACCCTTACACCCATACAAACACCCTTTTTCACCTCTACAAACACCTTTTTTCACCCCTACAATCACCCTTACACCTTACATCCCTTTCTCACCCTATTTTCACCCTACAAACACCCTTCCACCCCTTTCTCACCCTATTTTCACCCTAGAAACACCTTTTTTCACCCCTACAAAACACCCATCCACCCCTTTCTCACCCTATTTTCACCCCTAGAAACCTTTTTTCACCCCTACAAACACCCTTCCACCCCTTCTCACCCTATTTTCACCCCTAGAAACACCTTTTTTCACCCCTACAAACACCCTTCCATCCCTTTCTCACCCTATTTTTGCCCTTACACCCCTTCAAACACCCTTTTTCACCCCTACATCCTACAAACACCCTTAAATCCCTTCCTTCACCCTTTTTCACCCCTTCCTTCATCCCTACACCCAATCTTCCCCGTTGTCACCTTGCAATCACCCATTTCACCCATACAAACACCATTTTTTACCCATACATCCCTATAAACTGCATTCAAACCCCATTTTTCACCCCTACAACCCCACTAACCCCCCCACAACCCCCCACCTCCCCCCACTAACACCCACCTCCCCTCACTAACCACCCACCTCCCCTCACTAACCTCCCACCATCCCCCACTAACCACCCACATCCCCTCACCAACCCCATACAACCCCCATCTCCCCCACCAACCACCCACATCCCCTCACCAACCCCATACAACCCCCCACAACCCCATACAACCCCCACCTCCCCCCACTAACCCCCCACCTCCCCCAGGGCCGTGGAGGGGTGTACGGGAGTAATCCACGTAGCTAGTCCTTTCCCTGACGTCACTACCCGCGTTGTGCCTGAAGAAGAACTACTAGGCCCCGCTAAAGAGGGCACGCTGAGGGTACTACGGGCTGTGGCGGGGAGCAAGGGTGCGGTGAAAAGGGTGGTGCTGACGTCATCATTTGCAGCGGTGTTTGGTAGGTGTTTGGGGGCGTGTTTGGGGGGGTAAGAGGGGAGGAGGGTGTTATATCGGGGTTCTGTGTGGTTTTTGGCGGGAAAATTGTGTTTTGAATGTGTTTTGGTGTTTGAAAGTGTGTTTGGGTGTTTTTTGAGTGTGTTTTGATATGGTTAAGTGTGTTTTGAGTGTGTTTTGATATGGTTAAGTGTGTTTTGAGTGTGTTTTGATATGGTTAAGTGTGTTTTGAGTGTGTTTTGATATGGTTAAGTGTTTTTTGAGTGTGTTTTGATATGGTTAAGTGTGTTTTGAGTGTGTTTTGATATGGTTAAGTGTGTTTTGAGTGTGTTTTGATATGGTTAAGTGTGTTTTGAGTGTGTTTTGATATGGTTAAGTGTGTTTTGAGTGTGTTTTGATATGGTTAAGTGTTTTTTGAGTGTGTTTTGATATGGTTAAGTGTGTTTTGAGTGTGTTTTGATATGGTTAAGTGTGTTTTGAGTGTGTTTTGATATGGTTAAGTGTTTTTTGAGTGTGTTTTGATATGGTTAAGTGTGTTTTGAGTGTGTTTTGATATGGTTAAGTGTTTTTTGAGTGTGTTTTGATATGGTTAAGTGTGTTTTGAGTGTGTTTTGATATGGTTAAGTGTGTTTTGAGTGTGTTTTGATATGGTTAAGTGTGTTTTGAGTGTGTTTTGATATGGTTAAGTGTTTTTTGAGTGTGTTTTGATATGGTTAAGTGTGTTTTGAGTGTGTTTTGATATGGTTAAGTGTTTTTTGAGTGTGTTTTGATATGGTTAAGTGTGTTTTGAGTGTGTTTTGATATGGTTAAGTGTTTTTTGAGTGTGTTTTGATATGGTTAAGTGTGTTTAGTGGGTTTAAAGTGTGTTTGGGAATGTTTGAGTGTGTTTTAAGGGGGGAAATATGTGTTTTGAGTGCGTTTTGGTATGGTATAGTGTGTTTTGAGTGTGTTTTGGTATGGTATAGTGTGTTTTGAGTGTGTTTTGGTATGGTATAGTGTGTTTTGAGTGTGTTTTGGTATGGTTTAGTGTGTTTTGAGTGTGTTTTGGTATGGTATAGTGTGTTTTGAGTGTGTTTTGTGGATGTAAAGTGTGTTTGGGAGTGTTCGAGTGTGTTTTAAAGGGGGAAATTTGTGTTTATGGCGGGTAAAAGTGTGTATTAAAGTGTGTTTGGGGTTGCAAAGTGTGTTTTGAGTGTGTTTAGTGCAGGGAATGTTTTAAGTGTGTTTTGATGTTATTAAGTGCGTTTGAGTGTGTTTTATAGGTGGAAAAGTGTGTGAGTGTTTTGTAGGTGGTAAAGTGTGTTTGAGTGTGTTTTGTAGATGGTAAAGTGTGTTTGAGTGTGTTTTGTAGGTGGAAAAGTATGTTTGAGTATGTTTTGTAGATGGTAAAGTGTGTTTGAGTGTGTTTTGTAGGTGGTAAAGTGTGTTTGAGTGTGTTTTGTAGGTGGTAAAGTGTGTTTGAGTGTGTTTTGTAGGTGGAAAAGTGTGTTTGAGTGTGTTTTGTAGATGGTAAAGTGTGTTTGAGTGTGTTTTGTAAGTGGTAAAGTGTGTTTGAGTGTATTTTGTACGTGTTAAAATGTATTTGAGTGTGTTTTGTAGGTGGGAAAGTGTGTTTGGAGATGTAAAGTGTGTTACAGGTGTGTTTGAGAAGGGAAACACACTCAAACACTAAAAAAACACACTCAAACACCACAAAACACACTCAAACACCACAAAACACACTCAAACACATCACCACATACTCCAACACCCTTCCCACCCAACGCCAACCCCTTATAACGCCATCTAACCCCACAGGAGAGGCCGTAGCAGAGCCTAACAAGAAGTACAATGAGGAGGACTGGACAGACCCGGAATCCACTACACTGGATTCTTACACCAAGTCCAAGGTGGTGGCAGAGAAGGCAGCTTGGGACTTCATTAAGGACCTGCCCGGTGAGTGGGGGGCGGGGTGAGGTTAGGAGAGGTGAGGTAGACTATTAATTACACACTTAATCACTACTAAAACTATTATTAATTACCACCACCTAATCACCTTTCACACTAATTACTGTCCTTCCACCCACAGATGACGATAAATTTGAGTTAACCATCATTAACCTTATCTTAATCATCTTCATAAAAAAAAAAAAAAAAATTAATTACCACCACCTAATCACCTTTCCTCACACTAATTACCGTCCTTCCACCCGCAGATGAGGATAAATTTGAGTTGAGCGTCATTAACCCGACCTTAATTATGGGTCCTCCTCTGCTGGAAGGTCACCGCGGCGCCACCTCTGTCTCCATTATGTCGTCAATCCTGAACAAAAGTTATCCTGGCGTGCCGCGCGTTCAGTTCCCTGTGTGTGATGTGCGCGATGTAGCCAAGGCACATGTGAAGGTGTGTGTGTGTGTGTGTGTGTGTGTGTGTGTGTGTGTGTGTTTGTGTTTGTGTTTGTGTGTGTGTGTGTGTGTGTGTGTGTGTGTGTGTGTGTGTGTGTGTGTGTGTGTGTGTGTTTATCTAATCACTTCTGTATTGCAAGATTATTCATTCCAGTTTTTCTATTTTTCTATATGGGAAGATTTGTTTGTGTGTGTGTGTGTGTGTGTGTGTAAGTTTGTGAATTTTAAAGTGTGTTTTTTGTGTTTATGGGGTCAAATTCCCCACAAACACATCCAAAACACACCCTTCCACCCTAAAACACACGTAAACACCCCAAAACACACCCACAAACACCCCAAAACACATATAAACACCCCAAAACACATATAAACACCCCAAAACACACCCACAAACACCCCAAAACACATATAAACACCCCAAAACACACTCTTTCCACCCCAAAACACACCACAAACACCCCAAAACACACCCTTTCCACCCCAATCACACCCAAACACACCCAAACACCCCAAAACACACCCTCCCCCGAAAAAAAAAAACACTAAAACACACACATTCCCCCCAAACACCCTTAAAACACGTTCTAACCCACACCTACCCTTCCTCCCCCAGGCCCTGACCCATCCAGAGGCCGCCAGTCAGCGCCACATCATCCTAACATCCTGCATTTGGTATAAGGACATCGCAGCATCAGTAGCCAAGGAGTTCCGACCCCAAGGATACTCCATAGCCACGGCACAGCTGCCTTACGTGGTGTGCTGGGTGGCGGGGCTGTTCAACAAGGGCGTAAGGCACTCTGTTCTGCCCAGGATTGGAAAGACTTTAGATGTGGAGAACAAGAGGGTATGTATGTGTGTTTGTGTGTGTGTGTGTGCGTGTGTGTGTGTGTGTGTATTTTTGACCCTAATACAACCAAAAAAAATACATTTCACCCCAAAACACACCCAAATAAACACATTTCACCCCCCGAAAAACACACATTTCACCCCAAATAACCCCAAACATCCCAAACAACCCCCAAACACCTCAAATAACCCCCAACCCCCCCCCAAACAACCCCAAACACCCCAAACATCCCAAACAACCCCAAAACAACGCCCAAACAACCCCAAACAACCCCCAAACACCCCAAAATAACGCCCAAACACCCCAAACAACCCCAAACAACCCCCAAACACCCCAAACATCCCAAACAACCCCAAAACAACCCCCAAACAACGCCCAAACAACCCCAAACACCCCAAACATCCCAAACAACCCCAAAACAACCCCCAAACAACCCCAAACACCCCAAACAACCCCAAACAACCCCAAACACCCCAAAACAACCCCCAAACACCCCAAAATAACCCCCAAACAACCCCAAACACCCCCAAATAACCCCTCCCCCCCTACAGATGGTGGAGGTGCTCGGAATTGAGCCCACCGCTATGGACTGCACCTTGCACGACATGGCCTACGCAATGGTGGATTTGGGGATAGTGAAGAAAGCAAAGAAGTACAAGCAGGTGGGTGGGCGGAACCAAGCATGGCCCTCTGTGGACTGAGGGCGTGGGCGTGGGCGTGTGTGTGGGCGTGTGTGTGTGTGGGGGGGGGAGGAAGGAGAAGGAGGAAAGTTAGGTTAAGGAAGAAAGGAAGGAAGGTAAAGATTGTGTGTGTGTGTGTGTGTGTGTGTATGTGTGTGTGTGTGTGTGTGTGTGTGTGTGTGTGTGAGGGAAGGAGGAGAAAGAGGATGGTTTGGTTAAGGAAGGAAGGAAGAGGAGGAGGACTAGGTGTGTGTGTGTGTGTGTGTGTGTGTGTGTGTGTGTGTGTGCGTGTGCGTGTGCGTGTGTGTGTTCTGGCATCCAAGAAAATGTACAAAACAAACAAACAAACAAACACATTAATTAGTACAAAAATAAACAAACCTCAATTATTATTATTATTATTATTATTTTTTTTTTTTTTTTTAAGCTTAGATAAAATTTTATAAGCTTACTTTTATTTATCTTTATTTATTTATTTATTTATTTATTTATTTGAGAAACCTTATAATTATGACATTTTTTTTTTTTTTTTTTACTGCATGTTGAATTACGTTAAGCTTAGAAATATTAACAGTAAGCTTAGAAATAGTAACAGTAAGCTTAGAAATATTAACAGTAAGCTGAGAAATATTAACAGTAAGCTTAGAAATATTAACAGTAAGCTTAGAAATATTAACAGTAAGCTTAGAAATATTAACAGTAAACTTAGAAATAGTAACAGTAAGCTTAGAAATATTAACAGTAAGCTTAGAAATATTAACAGTAAACTTAGAAATAGTAACAGTAAGCTTAGAAATATTAACAGTAAGCTTAGAAATATTAATAGTAGTTATATATTCACTAAGCTTTTGTTAATAGTTGTATTGTTATTGTTATTCTAAGCTGATTTCTCGCGTCACTAAGCTTAATAAATAGTTGTGCTGTAATGAAACTGTGATCAGCTTGATTTTGACTGGGAGAAAGCTTATTGGCGGCTTATTTCTATAGACAGTAAGCTTAATTCATGCTTGTTAATGTTATTGTTAAGCTTATTTTGACTGTAAGCTTAGTTAGTGCTTGTTAATGTTATGGTAAGCTTTATTAATGCTTGTATTTCATCCTCTCAAGCTTATTTCTATGGACAATAAGCTTAATTCATGCTTATTAGTGTTATTTTTAAGCTTATTTTGATTGTAAGCTTAGTTAGTGCTTGTTATTGTTATGTTAAGCTTATTTAAGGCTTGTGTTTCATCCTCTCAAGCTTATTTCTATGGACAATAAGCTTAATTCATGCTTATTAGTGTTATTTTTAAGCTTATTTTGATTGTAAGCTTAGTTAGTGCTTGTTAATGTTATGTTAAGCTTAGTTATTGGCTGTATGTGATCGTGCTAAGCTTATTTCTATGACAGTAAGCTTAATTCATGCTTATTAGTGTTATTTTTAAGCTTATTTTGACTGTAAGCTTAGTTAGTGCTTGTTAATGTTATGGTAAGCTTTATTAATGCTTGTATTTCATCCTCTCAAGCTTATTTCTATTGTCAGTAAGCTTAAATCATGCTTGTTATTTTGTTATTTTTAAACTTATTTTGATTGTAAGCTTAGTTAGTGCTTGTTATTGTTATGTTAAGCTTAGTTATTGGCTGTATGTGATCGTGCTAAGCTTATTTCTATGACAGTAAGCTTAATTCATGCTTATTAGTGTTATTTTTAAGCTTATTTTGATTGTAAGCTTAGTTAGTGCTTGTTAATGTTATGTTAAGCTTAGTTATTGGCTGTATGTGATCGTGCTAAGCTTATTTCTATGACAGTAAGCTTAATTCATGCTTGTTAGTGTTATTTTTAAGCTTATTTTGATTGTAAGCTTAGTTAGTGCTTGTTATTGTTATGTTAAGCTTATTTAAGGCTTGTGTTTCATCCTGGCAAGCTTATTTCTATTGTCAATAAGCTTAAATCATGCTTATTAGTGTTATTTTTAAGCTTATTTTGATTGTAAGCTTAGTTAGTGCTTGTTATTGTTATGTTAAGCTTATTTAAGGCTTGTGTTTCATCCTGGCAAGCTTATTTCTATTGTCAATAAGCTTAAATCATGCTTATTAGTGTTATTTTTAAGCTTATTTTGAGTGTAAGCTTAGTTAGTGCTTGTTAATGTTATGTTAAGCTTAGTTATTGGCTGTATGTGATCGTGCTAAGCTTATTTCTATGACAGTAAGCTTAATTCATGCTTGTTAGTGTTATTTTTAAGCTTATTTTGATTGTAAGCTTAGTTAGTGCTTGTTAATGTTATGTTAAGCTTATTTAAGGCTTGTGTTTCATCCTGGCAAGCTTATTTCTATTGTCAATAAGCTTATTTACTATTACTACTACTACTACTATTACTATTATATCTGTTGGGACCAAAAATAGATAAAATAAAATAAAAATAAATAAATATATATATAGAATTAATTGGACTTTATATCATATTAATAAATTTTAGTGTGTGAGAAAATTTTTGGATCAACTTATAAATCAATCAATTATTTAATTTTTTTTTTTTCTCTCTAAACTTTGAATTATTTATATTTATTTATTGATTTATTGATTTATTTATTGATTTATTGATTTATTTTGGCTCCAAATTAAGTATTTTTTTTATATATTTATTTTATATCTTATTTATTTATATGTATCTCTCTCTCTCTCTCTCTCTCTCTCTCTCTCTCTCTCTCTCTCTCTCTCTCTCTCTCTCTCTCTCTCTCTCTCTCTCTCCAGGCCGGCTCCCACGCTGACGTCCCCGCTACGAATGGGGAGGTGGAGGAAGACAATAAAGAGGGGAAGAAGGAAGAAGAAGAGAAGGAGAAGATGGAAGGAGAGAAGGAATTAGAACCAGAGGATAAAGGTAAGAATAAGGATAATAGGTGATAATTATAAGGAATGAGAGAGAAAGTTTGATAATTAGAGAGAGAGAGAGAGAGAGAGAAAAAAAAAAAATAATAATTCTGTTTCAAAACCAAAAAAAAAAAAAAATTCTTTCAAACCAAAAAAAAAAAAAAAATTCTTTCAAAACCAAAAAAAAAAAATTTCTTTCAAAACCAAAAAAAAAAAAAAAAAAAATTCTTTCAAAACCAAAAAAAAAAAATTTTCTTTCAAAACCAAAAAAAAAAAAAAATCTTTCAAAACCAAAAAAAAAAATAAAATAATAATAATAATAATAATAATTCTCTTTCAAAACCAAAAAAAAAAAAAAAAAACAACAGAGAAGAAGGATAACGAAGGCGGCCTAGAAGAAAACACCAACAAGAACAAGAATGAAGAGAACAAGAAGAACGAGGAGGAGGAGGAGAACAAGAAAGAGAAAGAGAAAGAGAACAAGGAAGAACAACAAGGAGAAGAAGAGAAGAAGAAGAAGGAAGGAACAGACAAGTGAACGATAAACCAACAACAACAACAACAACAACAACAACAACAACATGATAATTATGGATATAAAACAAAAATGTGGATTAATTTAAATTTTGATGATGTGTGCGTGGCCATGGTGCACACGTATAAATAACGCACACACACGTACACACACCTATACGTACATACATATATGAACGTATTGATTTATATTATTAATTTTTTTTTTCTTTTTTTTTTTTGTGTGTGTAGAGAGCGAGAAACGCACACACATGTACACGCACACATACATGCATACATACATAAACGCACATGGTAATATTTATGTGTACGTATATGTGTGTGTATGTATTTTTTTTTTTTTTTTTTTTTACACACATGTACGTTTTTACCCCCTCCCTACGTATACGCACACATGTACGTTTTCCCCCCCTCACCCCCCCCCCCCCCTTTGCCTTATATGGAATTTCACAAACACGTTTAAGACAAGTTTTAAACATGTTTCAATCATGTTTTTAATTTTTTTAATATATATTTTTAGATTTAGTTGAGATTTTTTACATTTATATGAAAGTAGGAAATAGATTTTTTTGACTGATAAGAAAAAAAATATTTGATTGAAGGAAATTTGAAAAGTTTTGAAAAATTGTATCATTATTATTATTTTTTTTATTTTTGGAAAAGAAAACGAAGAAAAAAAAAATGAAAGGAAAGGTATAACTATTTTTATTTTATTTTATTATATTATTAAAAAAAATATATTTGATTAATGAAAGAAAAAAAAAAATCAGGAAATTGAATTGTTTAGAAAAAATGGACTTTATTATTTTTTTGATTTTGAAATTATTATTTATATTATATTATATTTACAAAATTAATATGAAATAAAATGAAATAAAATAAAAAACATGACAATTATTTTTTTTCATAATATAAAAATTGAACAAAGAAAAAAAATAATGAAATTAAAAATAAATAAATAAAAAAAAAAAATCTATAAATAATTAAATTCGATAAATGGAAAAAATAATAAAAATAATAAAAATAAATAAAAAGTCCATTTATAATAATAATTTTTTCAAGACCAAAAATACCAAGAAACACATTTTTATAAACACAATTATAAATAAATAAATAAATAATGGAATATAATAATAATAATAAATTCAATAGAGAAAAAAATAATAGAAAAAATAATTGATACTATTTTTTCACATTTTCACAACTTTTTATATATTAGAAAATAAAATATATATTAATAGTTGAAAAAATAGTGAATGAAATAAAAATAAATAGACGAAAAATTATGAAAAATATAGAATAAATAGCGAAATGAAAGCTATTTTTTTTTTTTATAAATAGAAAATTATAGAAAAAAGAGTAGAAGTAATTTTTTTATATATATAGAAATAAATAGAAAAAAGGGAAAAATAAATGAAAATAATTATATATGAAGTAATAATTTTTTTATATATAATCTTTACTTTAAAAATTATATAACAAAATTATTATTATTATTATTATTAAGTTTTATTATATTAAATTTTTCATTATATATATAAAAAAGTGAATTATTATTATTATTTTTTATGAAAGTCAAAACTGAACAGAAAATTGATAAATAATACTATATAGATTTTTTTTTATAATTTAAT
>JAXIVD010002760.1:22500-24326 GCA_036785275.1 Cancer borealis
TTGACGCCCACTGTTGTCATCCACCGCCACGAAACGACCGTACACCTGTTTGTAGTGGGTGTGGTAGTTAGTGGTGGTAGGTAGTTAGTAGTAGTAGTAGTAGTAGTAGGAAGAGTAGGAGTCAAATTTTATAATATATGGTGGCAGCGGTGGGATTATGATCAACAGCAGTAGTAGTAGTAATGATAATAAGTTAATGATTCAATAAATATAAGAAATCAATAATTACGTAATATAAATGTGAATAATTACCAACAATAACATCAACACACACACACACACACACACACACACCTGCACGGGGGTCTGCTGGTATCGCACAGAACACGGCGGGGAAACAGAATTCTCCACAAAACTCTGATCTCTCCTCTCTCCCACCACGACAGACGAACCAAACCTCGACCTTACAGAACCATTAGCAGTCCTCTTCATAGCATAAGTAGCAGTAGCAGCAGGATCTAGGGAACGCCAACCCCTTATCTGTGACAGTTTACCATCATTGACGTGCACAGTTAACGGGAGCTCAGGCATCCATACAGTAAATGATGCAGAGCCAGTTAGGATGTCGTAACGAGCTACTACCGTTGCGTTGTGACTCCCTCGGACCTCAGACCCATCCAAGTAGACTGAGGTGCAGGATGTGGAGACCTGGGGAGTGTTACCTGGGATTAATTTAGGTTTACAGGTGATTAGGTGTGTGTGTGTGTGTGTGTGTGTACAGGTGTAGTAAGGTTATTTCAATCAACAGGTGTATATGTATAGACAGGTAAATTGGAGTAAACACATGTAGAATCTTAATTACTAATGAATGACAGGTAGATACACACCTACACACACACACACACACACACACACACACACACACACACACACACACACACACACACACACACACACACACACACACACCTTAGGGAGGGTGTGAGTAAGTTAATTGAAGAGAGTGTGTGTTGAGAGTGTGTAGTGGTGGTGGTGGTGGTGGTGGTGGTTGCATAGGTAAACACAGGTAGGAAGAAGAGTAAATATTTGCACCTGTGGAATGTGTGTGTGTGTGTGTGTGTGTGTGTGTGTGTGTGTGTGGATTAGGTCTACGCACACATGTTGCATTCACACACACACACACACACATATACACGTACACGAAGAATAAGAAAAAGTAAGTAAGGAAGGAAGGAAGGAAGAAAGGAAGGAAGGAAAGAAGGAAGAAAGATAGAAAGAAAGAAAATAGAAGAATGAGGAAGAACTGAAGGAAGGAAGGAAAATATATACACTGAATCAATCAATTAAACAAAAAACAACATTCTCTCTCTCTCTCTCTCTCTCTCTCTCTCTCTCTCTCTCTCTCTCTCTCTCCTTCTCTCTCACTACCCGCCTTTCACTTTCTCTCTCCCCCAATCCTTTCCCCTCTCTCCTTCCCACCCATTCTCTTTCTCTCTCCACTCTCGTCCCCAACCATTCTCCCTCACCCTCAACCCATACCCTTCCCCTCCTCCCCCAACCCTTCCCCTTTTTCCTCCACCCCCTCTACACCCCCCCCTTCCCCACCTTGAGTGCAGCTTCGTCCGTACAGTTGCACGATGACTGTAGTGTAACGTCGGCTACCTTGCCCGCCTGTGACACGATCAAGACCTTCATAGCACGAGACACTTGGCGGCCCGTTAGGACAGCTGTGTTCACCACCGACCAACTCTGTGGAAAGGGAAGGGAGTGTGAGGTGAGGTGAGGTTAAGTTAGGGTAAGTGGTGTTAAAATGGCGATAAATTGGTGTTAGGTTAGATTAGGTGAGGTGAGGTGAGGTGAGGTGAGGTGAGGTGAGGTTAAGTTAG
>JAXIVD010002760.1:29526-34526 GCA_036785275.1 Cancer borealis
AGGAGGAAGAAGGGACTTAACTTTTTATGTGAAATATACATACCATTGTTGGAGAGAGAGAGAGAGAGAGAGAGAGAGAGAGAGAGAGAGAGAGAGAGAGAGCGTTAGAAATAGTTATAATATTAGATAATCTTTCTTTCTTTCTTTCATTTAATACTTTTTTTTTTAACAATACTATACCTTTAAACACCTAACTTAACCATAATTAACCTAACCTAACTTAACCTCACCTAACCTAACCTAACTTAACCTCACCTTACCTAACCATGATTAACCTCACCTAACCTAACCATGATTAACCTCACCTCACCTAACCATGATTAACCTCACCTTACCTAACCTAACTTAACCTCACCTTACCTAACCATGATTAACCTCACCTCACCTAACCATGATTAACCTCACCTTACCTAACCTAACTTAACCTCACCTTACCTAACCATGATTAACCTCACCTTACCTAACCTTGATTAACCTCACCTTACCTAACCATGATTAACCTCACCTAACCTAACCATGATTAACCTCACCTTACCTAACCATGATTAACCTCACCTTACCTAACCATGATTAACCTCACCTTACCTAACCTTGATTAACCTCACCTCACCTAACCATGATTAACCTCACGTCACCTTACCTCACCTCACCTCACCTCACCTAACCTAACCTAACACCAATTCAACTTTAATTCAACACCAATTTCTCATCATTATAACACCATTTAATACCAAATTAACCTCACCTCACCTCAACTCACCTAACCTCACCTACCTTAACCTCACCTCACCTCACCTAATCTAACCTAACAGCAACTCTAATATAAACACCAATTTAACACCAATTCCTCATCATTTTAACACCATATTAACCATAATTAATCTAACCTCACCTCACCTCACCTAATCTAACCTAACACCAATTTATCGCCATTTTAACACCATTTAACACCAAATTAACCTAACCTCACCTCACTTACCCTAACTTAACCTCACCTCACCTCACCTAACACACCTCACCTCACCTAATCTAACCTAACACCAATTTATCGCCATTTTAACACCACTTACCCTAACTTAACCTCACCTCACCTAACACTCCCTTCCCTTTCCACAGAGTTGGTCGGTGGTGAACACAGCTGTCCTAACGGGCCGCCAAGTGTCTCGTGCTATGAAGGTCTTGATCGTGTCACAGGCGGGCAAGGTGGCTGACGTTACACTACAGTCATCGTGCAACTGTACGGACGAAGCTGCACTCAAGGTGGGGAAGGGGGGGGGGGGTGGAGGGGGTGGAGGAAAAAGGGGAAGGGTTGGGGGAGAAGGGGAAGGGGAAGGGTTGAGGGAGAGGGAGAATGGTTGGGGGCGAGAGTGGAGAGAGAAAGAGAATGGGTGGGAAGGAGAGAGGGGAAAGGATTGGGGGAGAGAGAGGAAGTGAAAGGGGGGTAGTGAGAGAAAGAGAGAAGGGGGAGAGAGAGAGAGAGAGGAGAGAGAGAGAGAGAGAGAGAGAGAGAGAGAGAGAGAGAGAGAGAGAGAGAGAGAGAGATAGAGACTTATTTTTTGTTTAATTGATTGATTCAGTGTAAATATTTTCCTTCCTTCCTTCAGTTCTTCCTTATTCTTCTATTTTCTTTCTTTCTATCTTTCTTCCTTCTTTCCTTCCTTCCTTTCTTCCTTCCTTCCTTCTTTCCTTCCTTACTTACTTTTTCTTATTTTCCGTGTACGTGTATATGTGTGTGTGTGTGTGTGAATGCAACATGTGTGCGTAGACCTAATCCACACACACACACACACACACACACACACACACACACACACACATTCCACAGGTGCAAATATTTACTCTTCTTCCTACCTGTGTTTACCTATGCAACCACCACCACCACCACCACCACTACACACTCTCAACACACACTCTCTTCAATTAACTTACTCACACTCTCCCTAAGGTGTCTATGTGTGTGTGTGTGTGTGTGTGTGTGTGTGTGTGTGTGTGTGTGTAGGTGTGTATCTACCTGTCATTCATTAGTAATTAAGATTCTACATGTGTTTACTCCAATTTACCTGTCTATACATATACACCTGTTGATTGAAATAACCTTACTACACCTGTACACACACACACACACACACACACACACACACACACACACACACACACACACCTAATCACCTGTAAACCTAAATTAATCCCAGGTAACACTCCCCAGGTCTCCACATCCTGCACCTCAGTCTACTTGGATGGGTCTGAGGTCCGAGGGAGTCACAACGCAACGGTAGTAGCTCGTTACGACATCCTAACTGGCTCTGCATCATTTACTGTATGGATGCCTGAGCTCCCGTTAACTGTGCACGTCAATGATGGTAAACTGTCACAGATAAGGGGTTGGCGTTCCCTAGATCCTGCTGCTACTGCTACTTATGCTATGAAGAGGAATGCTAATGGTTCTGTAAGGTCGAGGTTTGGTTCGTCTGTCGTGGTGGGAGAGAGGAGAGATCAGAGTTTTGTGGAGAATTCTGTTTCCCCGCCGTGTTCTGTGCGATACCAGCAGACCCCCGTGCAGGTGTGTGTGTGTGTGTGTGTGTGTTGATGTTATTGTTGGTAATTATTCACATTTATATTACGTAATTATTGATTTTTTATATTTATTGAATCATTAACTTATTATCATTACTACTACTACTTTTGTTGATCATAATCCCACCGCTGCCACCATATATTATAAAATTTTACTCCTACTCTTCCTACTACTACTACTACTACTAACTACCTACCACCATTAACTACCACACCCACTACAAACAGGTGTACGGTCGTTTCGTGGCGGTGGATGACAACAGTGGGCGTCAATCTTACCTGTTATCAAGGCGGGCACAGGTGAGGGTGACTGAGCTGGTCGCACACCTGCTGCGTGTGGCTGACACCTCCGTGGCTATACTAGATCACACCACTCTGATGGGCCGCTCACCTGGCAGGACGGAAGTGCAGGTAAGGGGGGGTGGGGGTGGAGAGAGAGAGAGAGAGAGGTATAGTTTAGTTAGAATGACAGTTAGAAATGTAAATAAAGACGGATAGAATAAGAGAGAGAAAGAGAAAGAGATAGAAATAGTTATAAGACACAGAGAAAGAGAGAAACAGACACACACACACACACACACACACACACACACACACACACACACACACACACACACACACAAGCACAAAAAAAAACTTAACCTAACCAAAAACACAATAATATTACCTCATACATTCATTACCTTACCATTTAACCTAACCACCCCTTTCTCCCCTTCCCCTCCCTGCCAGGTGCTGTCCCCTATCACTGGCAGGGTGATAGGCGCCAGGGAGGTAAAGGTAGGCTCTGACAAGGTGGGAGTGAGCCGTTTAAGAGCAGCGGTGATATCTGGTTTGACTCTAAGCTTACAACCTGATTCACACCTTCCTGATGGCTACTCGGCTATTACTGCTGTCACCCCGACCCTCACAGCTAAGTACCAGGTGTGTGTGTGTGTGTGTGTGTGTGTGTGTGTGTGTGTGTGTGTGTGTGTGTGTGTGTGTGTGTGTGTGTGTGGTTAAGAAAGTATGTGTTTATATATGATTTTTTTTGAATTTTTGTGTTTATATATAATGTTTAATGTTGTCTATTGTTATTACTACTACTACTATTACTATTACCACTACTACTACCACTACTACTACTACTACTACTACTACTACCACCACCACCACTACTAACCTAACCTAACCAACACTAATACAATTTCTTACTCACAATCCCACTACTGCCACCAAATATTTACAAACTCACCACCACCACCACCACTACCACCACTACTACTACTATTATTACTACTACTACTACTACTACTACTACAGGAGGGGTTAGTGGACGTGTGGGTGGAGATGAGTGATGGAGTGGTCACGCCCTTGAGGGAAGTACCACCTCCACACTACTCCCTCCGCGTTCGCTCATTGGATCCTGAGGTCGTAGCTGTGGCGCCGTCTCCCCGCACCGCCCAGCCTCGTGTGATTGCGATTGGACATGGGACTGGCGATCTACTGGAGGTGTGTATGGGGGAGGGAGGGGGAGGTTGTGTGTGTGGGGGGGAGGGGGGAGGGTTGTGTGTGTGGGGGGGGAGTAGGGGGAAGGTTTTGTGTGTATGTGTGGGGGAAGGTGAAGGAAAAAGGTGTGTGTGTGTAGGGGGTGGTAGTGAGGAGTTGTGTGTGTGTGGGGGGTAGTAGGGGGAAGTGTTGTGTGTGTATGTTTGGGAGGGAAAGGTGTGTGTGTGTATGTGTGTGTGTGGGAGGGAGGGAGAGAGAAAAAAATGAGTGCGTGTGTGTGTGTGTGTGTGTGTGTGTGTGTGTGTGTGTGGGAGAGTAAAAGGTGTGGGTGTGTGTGTGGGAGGAAAAAAGGTGTGGGTGTGGGTGTGGGTGTGTGTGTGTGTGTGTGTGTGTGTGTGTGTGTGTGTGTGTGTGTGTGTATGTGTGTGTGTGTGTGTGTGTGTGTGTGTGTGTGTGTGTGTGTGTAAAGGAAAACAATGAATACATATGATGATAGAGATTAATAAATAGCTTAAAAGAATGAGAGAGAGAGAGAGAGAGAGAGAGAGAGAGAGAGAGAGAGAGAGAGAGAGTTATATTAGGTTTACAAATTATTGAATGTGATAATAATTTTTACTACTACCTCCTTCTCCTCCTCCTCCTCCTCCTCTTCCTCCTCCTCCTCCTCCTCCAACCTCCTCCTCCAACCTCCTCCTCCAACCTACTCCGCCTCCTCCATCCTCCTCCACCACCTCCTCCTCCATCCTAGGTCAGCCTCGAGGTGTCAGAGGAGTGCGAACAGAGAAGGTCAGCCTTGGCATCGACTAAGGTTCACGTTAAGATTGACCTCGGCACCACCCCGCCCCCCCCGCCCCCCCCACCTGAACCAGACAATGACCTCCGACCTGATGACCCCGCCAGTGACCCCTCCACCCACAAGCTGAAGGTAGTGGTGGTGG
>JAXIVD010002760.1:44526-54592 GCA_036785275.1 Cancer borealis
TCTATCACTTCAAAAATTTCTATTCGGTATAAAAATTTTCTATTGAAATTCTAACCTTTTGGAAAAATTTTTAAAAAGTTGTATTTCCTAAAAAAATTTTCTTTCTTTCTTTTGTTTTGTGTAAATATTATTAATGACGTTTTTATTTTTTGTTATATATTTATTTGTTTATTTAATTTATTTATTGTTTTTTTTTTATAGTTGGCGATAATTTCTTTAGCGTAAAAATATAAATAAATAATAATAATAATAATGATGATAATATAATTTTTTTTTTTAAAGTTTACAATAAATTATTTAATGTCATAATTGTGTTGATATTAATTATTTAAAGAAAAAAAAATATTTTCTTTACTTTCAAGTTATTCAAATTTTTTTTTTTGTTCAAATATACAAATTAAATTATAAAAAAAATTCTATATAGTATTATTTATCAATTTTGTGTTCAGTTTTGACTTTCATAAAAAATAATAATAATAATTCACTTTTTTATATATCTATAATGAAAAATTTAATATAATAAAACTTAATAATAATAATAATAATAATTTTGTTATATAATTTTTAAAGTAAAGATTATATATAAAAAAAATTATTACTTCATATATAATTATTTTCATTTATTTTTCCCTTTTTTCTATTTATTTCTATATATAAAAAAAATTACTTCTACTCTTTTTTCTATAATTTTCTATTTATAAAAAAAAAAAATAGCTTTCATTTCGCTATTTATTCTATATTTTTCATAATTTTTCGTCTATTTATTTTTATTTCATTCACTATTTTTTCAACTATTAATATATATTTTATTTTCTAATATATAAAAAGTTGTGAAAATGTGAAAAAATAGTATTAATTATTTTTTCTATTATTTTTTTCTCTATTGAATTTATTATTATTATTATATTCCATTATTTATTTATTTATTTATAATTGTGTTTATAAAAATGTGTTTCTTGGTATTTTTGGTCTTGAAAAAATTATTATTATAAATGGACTTTTTATTTATTTTTATTATTTTTTCCATTTATCGAATTTAATTATTTATAGATTTTTTTTTTTTATTTATTTATTTTTAATTTCATTATTTTTTTTCTTTGTTCAATTTTTATATTATGAAAAAAAATAATTGTCATGTTTTTTATTTTATTTCATTTTATTTCATATTAATTTTGTAAATATAATATAATATAAATAATAATTTCAAAATCAAAAAAATAATAAAGTCCATTTTTTCTAAACAATTCAATTTCCTGATTTTTTTTTTTCTTCATTAATCAAATATATTTTTTTTAATAATATAATAAAATAAAATAAAAAGTTATACCTTTCCTTTCATTTTTTTTTCTTCGTTTTCTTTTCCAAAAATAAAAATAATAATAATAATGATACAATTTTTCAAAACTTTTCAAATTTCCTTCAATCAAATATTTTTTTCTTATCAGTCAAAAAAATCTATTTCCTACTTTCATATAAATGTAAAAAATCTCAACTAAATCTAAAAATATATATTAAAAAAATTAAAAACATGATTGAAACATGTTTAAAACTTGTCTTAAACGTGTTTGTGAAATTCCATATAAGGCAAAGGGGGGGGGGGGGGGTGAGGGGGGGAAAACGTACATGTGTGCGTATACGTAGGGAGGGGGTAAAAACGTACATGTGTGTAAAAAAAAAAAAAAAAAATACATACACACACATATACGTACACATAAATATTACCATGTGCGTTTATGTATGTATGCATGTATGTGTGCGTGTACATGTGTGTGCGTTTCTCGCTCTGTACACACACCAAAAAAAAAAAAGAAAAAAAAAAAAAATAATATAAATCAATACGTTCATATATGTATGTACGTATAGGTGTGTGTACGTGTGTGTGCGTTATTTATACGTGTGCACCATGGCCACGCACACATCATCAAAATTTAAATTAATCCACATTTTTGTTTTATATCCATAATTATCATGTTGTTGTTGTTGTTGTTGTTGTTGTTGTTGGTTTATCGTTCACTTGTCTGTTCCTTCCTTCTTCTTCTTCTCTTCTTCTCCTTGTTGTTCTTCCTTGTTCTCTTTCTCTTTCTCTTTCTTGTTCTCCTCCTCCTCCTCGTTCTTCTTGTTCTCTTCATTCTTGTTCTTGTTGGTGTTTTCTTCTAGGCCGCCTTCGTTGTCTTTCTTCTCTGTTGTTTTTTTTTTTTTTTTTTGGTTTTGAAAGAGAATTATTATTATTATTATTATTTTTTTTTTTTTTTTGTTTTTGAAAGATTTTTTTTTTTTTTGGTTTTGAATTTTTTTTTTTTTGGTTTTGAAAGAATTTTTTTTTTTTTTTTGGTTTTGAAAGAATTTTTTTTTTTTTTTGGTTTTGAAAGATTTTTTTGTTTTTTTTTTGTTTTGAAAGATTTTTTTTTTTGGTTTTGAAAGAATTTTTTTTTTTTTTTTTTGGTTTTGAAACAGAATTATTATTATTATTTTTTTTTTTCTCTCTCTCTCTCTCTCTCTCTCTAATTATCAAACTTTCTCTCTCATTCCTCATAATTATCATCTATTATCCTTATTCTTACCTTTATCCTCTGGTTCTAATTCCTTCTCTCCTTCCATCTTCTCCTTCTCTTCTTCTTCCTTCTTCCCCTCTTTATTGTCTTCCTCCACCTCCCCATTCGTAGCGGGGACGTCAGCGTGGGAGCCGGCCTGGAGAGAAAGAGAGAGAGAGAGAGAGAGAGAGAGAGAGAGAGAGAGAGAGAGAGAGAGAGAGAGAGAGAGAGAGAGAGAGAGAGATACATATAAATAAATGATATAAAATAAATATATAAAAAAAATACTTAATTTGGAGCCAAAATAAATCAATAAATCAATAAATCAATAAATAAATAAATAAATAAATAATTCAAAGTTTAGAGAGAAAAAAAAAAAATTAAATAATGGATTGATTTATAAGTTGATCCAAAAATTTTTCTCACACACTAAAATTTATTAATATGATATAAAGTCCAATTAATTCTATATATATATTTATTTATTTTTATTTTATTTTATCTATTTTTGGTCCCAACAGATATAATAGTAATAGTAGTAGTAATAGTAATAGTAATTAAGCTTATTGACAATAGAAATAAGCTTGCCAGGATGAAACACAAGCCTTAAATAAGCTTAACATAACAATAACAAGCACTAACTAAGCTTACAATCAAAATAAGCTTAAAAATAACACTAATAAGCATGAATTAAGCTTACTGTCATAGAAATAAGCTTAGCACGATCACATACAGCCAATAACTAAGCTTAACATAACATTAACAAGCACTAACTAAGCTTACAGTCAAAATAAGCTTAAAAATAACACTAATAAGCATGAATTAAGCTTACTGTCATAGAAATAAGCTTAGCACGATCACATACAGCCAATAACTAAGCTTAACATAACATTAACAAGCACTAACTAAGCTTACAGTCAAAATAAGCTTAAAAATAACACTAATAAGCATGAATTAAGCTTACTGTCATAGAAATAAGCTTAGCACGATCACATACAGCCAATAACTAAGCTTAACATAACATTAACAAGCACTAACTAAGCTTACAATCAAAATAAGCTTAAAAATAACACTAATAAGCATGAATTAAGCTTACTGACAATAGAAATAAGCTTGAGAGGATGAAATACAAGCCTTAAATAAGCTTAACATAACAATAACAAGCACTAACTAAGCTTACAATCAAAATAAGCTTAAAAATAACACTAACAAGCATGAATTAAGCTTACTGTCATAGAAATAAGCTTAGCACGATCACATACAGCCAATAAATAAGCTTAACATAACATTAACAAGCACTAACTAAGCTTACACTCAAAATAAGCTTAAAAATAACAAAATAACAAGCATGATTTAAGCTTACTGACATAGAAATAAGCTTAGCACGATCACACACAGCCAATAACTAAGCTTAACATAACATTAACAAGCACTAACTAAGCTTACAGTCAAAATAAGCTTAAAAATAACAAGCATGATTTAAGCTTACTGACAATAGAAATAAGCTTGAGAGGATGAAATACAAGCATTAATTAAGCTTACCATAACATTAACAAGCACTAACTAAGCTTACAATCAAAATAAGCTTAAAAATAACACTAATAAGCATGAATTAAGCTTATTGTCCATAGAAATAAGCTTGAGAGGATGAAATACAAGCATTAATAAAGCTTACCATAACATTAACAAGCACTAACTAAGCTTACAGTCAAAATAAGCTTAACAATAACATGAACAAGCATGATTTAAGCTTACTGTCTATAGAAATAAGCCGCCAATAAGCTTTCTCCCAGTCAAAATCAAGCTGATCACAGTTTCATTACAGCACAACTATTTATTAAGCTTACTGACGCGAGAAATCAGCTTAGAATAACAATAACAATACAACTATTAACAAAAGCTTAGTGAATATATAACTACTATTAATATTTCTAAGCTTACTGTTACTATTTCTAAGCTTACTGTTAATATTTCTAAGCTTAACGTAATTCAACATGCAGTAAAAAAAAAAAAAAAAATGTCATAATTATAAGCTTTTTCAAATAAATAAATAAATAAATAAATAAATAAATAAATAGATAAATAAAAGTAAGCTTATAACAACATTTTATCTAAGCTTAAAAAAAAAAAAAAAATAATAATAATAATAATAATAATAATAATTGAGGTTTGTTTATTTTTGTACTAATTAATGTGTTTGTTTGTTTGTTTGTTTTGTACATTTTCTTGGATGCCAGAACACACACACACACACACACACACACACACACACACACACACACACACCTAGTCCTCCTCCTCTTCCTTCCTTCCTTAACCAAACCATCCTTTCTCCTCCTCCTTCCCTCACACACACACACACACACACACACACACACACACACACACACACACACACACACACACACACACACACACACACAATCTTTACCTTCCTTCCTTCCTTAACCTAACTTTCCTCCTTCTCCTTCCTCCCCCCCCCCCACCCCCACGCCCACGCCCACGCCCTCAGTCCACAGAGGGCCATGCTTGGTTCCGCCCACCCACCTGCTTGTACTTCTTTGCCTTCTTCACTATGCCCAAATCCACCATTGCGTAGGCCATGTCGTGCAAGGTGCAGTCCATAGCGGTGGGCTCAATGCCGAGCACCTCCACCATCTGTAGGGGGGGAGGGGTTATTTGGGGGTGTTTGGGGTTGTTTGGGGGTTATTTTGGGGTGTTTGGGGTTGTCTGGGGGGTGTTTGGGGGTTGTTTGGGGTTGTTTTGGGGTTGTTTGGGGTGTTTGAGGTTTTTTGGGGGTGTTTGGGGGTTGTTTGGGGGTTGTTTGGGGTTGTTTGGGGTGTTTGGGAGTTGTTTGGGGGTTGTTTGGGGTTGTTTGGGGGTTATTTGGGGGTTGTTTGGGGGTTGTTTGGGGTGTTTGGGGTTATTTGGGGTGAAATTTGTGTTTTTCGGGGGGTGAAATGTGTTTATTTGGGTGTGTTTTGGGGTGAAATGTGTTTTTTTTTTGGCTGTGTATTAGGGTCAAAAATACACACACACACACACACACACACACACAAACACACATACATACCCTCTTGTTCTCCACATCTAAAGTCTTTCCAATCCTGGGCAGAACAGAGTGCCTTACGCCCTTGTTGAACAGACCCGCCACCCAGCACACCACGTAAGGCAGCTGTGCCGTGGCTATGGAGTATCCTTGGGGTCGGAACTCCTTGGCTACTGATGCTGCGATGTCCTTATACCAAATGCAGGATGTTAGGATGATGTGGCGCTGACTGGCGGCCTCTGGATGGGTCAGGGCCTGGGGAAGGAAGGGTAGGTGTGGGTTAGAACGTGTTTTAAGGGTGTTTGGGGGGAATGTGTGTGTTTTAGTGTGTTTTTTTTTCGGGGGAGGGTGTGTTTTGGGGTGTTTGGGTGTGTTTTGGGGTGTTTGGGTGTGATTGGGGTGGAAAGGGTGTGTTTTTTGGGGTGAAAAGGGTGTGTTTTGGGGTGGAAAGGGTGTGTTTTGGGGTGGAAAGGGTGTGTTTTGGGGTGTTTACGTGTGGTTTGGGGTGGAAAGAGTGTGTTTTGGGGTGGAAGGGTGTGTTTTGGATGTGTTTGTGGGGAATTTGACCCCATAAACACAAACAACACACTTTAAAATTCACAAACTTACACACACACACACACACACACACACACAAACAAATCTTCCCATATAGAAAAATAGAAAAACTGGAATGAATAATCTTGCAATACAGAAGTGATTAGATAAACACACACACACACACACACACACACACACACACACACACACACACACACATACACACACACACACACACACGTACACACACACACCTTCACATGTGCCTTGGCTACATCGCGCACATCACACACAGGGAACTGAACGCGCGGCACGCCAGGATAACTTTTGTTCAGGATTGACGACATAATGGAGACAGAGGTGGCCCCGCGATGACCTTCCAGCAGAGGAGGACCCATAATTAAGGTCGGGTTAATGACGCTCAACTCAAATTTATCCTCATCTGCGGGTGGAAGGACGGTAATTAGTGCGAGAAAAGGTGATTAGGTGGTGGTAATTAATATATATATATTTTTTTTAGGTGTTGTAGTGGTAATGAAGATGATTGAGATAAGGTTAATGATGGTTAACTCAAATTTATCGTCATCTGTGGGGTGGAAGGACAGTAATTAGTGTGAAAGGTGATTAGGTGGTGGTAATTAATAATAGTTGTAGTAGTGATTAAGTGTGTAATTAATAGTCTACCTCACCTCTCCTAACCTCACCCCGCCCCCCACTCACCAGGCAGGTCCTTAATGAAGTCCCAAGCTGCCTTCTCTGCCACCACCTTGGACTTGGTGTAAGAATCCAGTGTAGTGGATTCCGGGTCTGTCCAGTCCTCCTCATTGTACTTCTTGTTAGGCTCTGCGACGGCCTCTCCTGTGGGGTTAGATGGGGTTATAAGGAGTTGGGGTTGGGTGGGAAGGGTGTTGGAGTATGTGGTGATGTGTTTGAGTGTGTTTTGTGGTGTTTGAGTGTGTTTTTTTAGTGTTTGAGTGTGTTTTGTGGTGTTTGAGTGTGTTTTGTGGTGTTTGAGTGTGTTTTGTGGTGTTTGAGTGTGTTTTGTGGTGTTTGAGTGTGTTTTTTTAGTGTTTGAGTGTGTTTCCCTTCTCAAACACACCTGTAACACACTTTACATCTCCAAACACACTTTACCACCTACAAAACACACTCAAACACACTTTACCACCTATAAAACGCACTCAAACACACTTTACCACCTACAAAACACAGTCAAACACACTTTTCCACCTACAAAACACACTCAAACACACTTTTCCATCTATAAAACACACTCAAACACACTTTTCCATCTACAAAACACACTCAAACACACTTTAACACCTGCAAAACACACTCAAACACACTTTACCACCTACAAAACACACTCAAACACACTTTACCACCTACAAAACACACTCAAACACACTTTTCCACCTACAAAACACACTTTACCACCTACAAAACACACTCAAACACACTTTCCCACCTACAAAACACACTCAAACACACTTTACCACCTTCAAAACACACTCAAACACACTTTACCACCTACAAAACACACTCAAACACACTTTACCACCGACAAAACACACTCAAACACACTTTTCCACCTATAAAACACACTCAAACACACTTAATAACATCAAAACACACTTAAAACATTCCCTGCACTAAACACACTCAAAACACACTTTGCAACCCCAAACACACTTTAAAACACACTTTTACCCGCCAAAAACACAAATTTCCCCCTTTAAAACACACTCAAACACTCCCAAACACACTTTATATCCACTAAACACACTCAAAACACACTAAACCATACCAAAACACACTCAAAACACACTATACCATACCAAAACACACTATACCATACCAAAACACACTCAAAACACACTATACCATACCAAAACACACTCAAAACACACTATACCATACCAAAACACACTCAAAACACACTATACCATACCAAAACACACTATACCATACCAAAACACACTCAAAACACACTATACCATACCAAAACACACTCAAAACACACTATACCATACCAAAACACACTCAAAACACACTATACCATACCAAAACACACTCAAAACACACTATACCATACCAAAACACACTCAAAACACACTATACCATACCAAAACACACTCAAAACACACTAAACCATACCAAAACACACTCAAAACACACTATACCATACCAAAACACACTCAAAACACACTAAACCACACCAAAACACACTCAAAACACACTAAACCATACCAAAACACACTCAAAACACACTATACCATACCAAAACACACTCAAAACACACTAAACCATACCAAAACACACTCAAAACACACTATACCATACCAAAACACACTCAAAACACACTAAACCACACCAAAACACACTCAAAACACACTAAACCATACCAAAACACACTCAAAACACACTAAACCATACCAAAACACACTCAAAACACACTAAACCATACCAAAACACACTCAAAACACACTAAACCATACCAAAACACACTCAAAACACACTAAACCATACCAAAACACACTCAAAACACACTAAACCATACCAAAACACACTCAAAACACACTAAACCATACCAAAACACACTCAAAACACACTAAACCATACCAAAACACACTCAAAACACACTAAACCATACCAAAACACACTCAAAACACACTATACCATACCAAAACACACTCAAAACACACTAAACCATACCAAAACACACTCAAAACACACTATACCATACCAAACACACTCAAAACACACTATACATACCAAAACACACTCAAAACACACTATACCATACAAACACACTCAAAACACATATTTCCCCCCTTAAAACACACTCAAACATTCCCAAACACACTTTAAACCCACTAAACACACTCATAAACACTCAAAAAAAAACACTTAACCATATCAAAACACACTCAAAACACACCAAAAACACACACCATACCAAAACACACTCAAAAAACACCAAAACACACTTTCCAAGCCCAAAACACATTCAAAACACAATTTTCCCGCCAAAAACCACACAGAACCCCGATATAACACCCTCCTCCCCTCATACCCCCCCCAAACACGCCCCTAAACACCTACCAAACACCGCTGCAAATGATGACGTCAGCACCACCCTTTTCACCGCACCCTTGCTCCCCGCCACAGCCCGTAGTACCCTCAGCGTGCCCTCTTTAGCGGGGCCTAGTAGTTCTTCTTCAGGCACAACGCGGGTAGTGACGTCAGGGAAAGGACTGGCTACGTGGATTACTCCCGTACACCCCTCCACGGCCCTGGGGGAGGTGGGGGGTTAGTGGGGGGATGTGGGGGGTTGTATGGGGTTGGTGAGGGGATGTGGGTGGTTGGTGGGGGGAGATGGGGGTTGTATGGGGTTGGTGAGGGGATGTGGGTGGTTAGTGGGGGATGGTGGGAGGTTAGTGAGGGGAGGTGGGTGGTTAGTGAGGGGAGATGGGAGGTTAGTGAGGGGATGTGGAGGTTGTGGGGGGGTTAGTGGGGTTGTAGGGGTGAAAAATGGGGTTTGAATGCAGTTTGTAGGGGTGTATGGGTAAAAATGGTGTTTGTATGGGTGAAATGGGTGATTGCAAGGGTGACAACGGGGGAAGATTGGGTGTAGGGATGAAGGAAGGGGTGAAAAAGGGTGAAGGAAGGGATTTAAGGGTGTTTGTAGGGATGTAGGGGTGAAAAAGGGTGTTTGAAGGGGTGTAAGGGCAAAAATAGGATGAGAAAGGGATGGAAGGGTGTTTGTAGGGGTGAAAAAAGGTTTCTAGGGGTGAAAATAGGGTGAGAAAGGGGTGGAAGGGTGTTTGTAGGGGTGAAAAAAGGTTTCTAGGGGTGAGAAAGGGTGGATGGGTGTTTGTAGGGGTGAAAAAAGGTGTTTCTAGGGTGAAAATAGGGTGAGAAAGGGGTGGAAGGGTGTTTGTAG